>LUCH01006066.1:0-23914 GCA_013368495.1 Paragonimus heterotremus | reverse complement strand
GAATCATGGTCGCAAACTGCTGTTCAACATTTCCGTATGGGGCATAGAGAACAGCAGTTTGCGACCATGATTCCAGGATTTCGTTTTCGCCGAACGATCTCCTGAAGGTGTGGCTGGAACTGCCGTTCGTTTGATCTATATATGGCATGGAAGTGCCTCTCAGCGGAGGACCAAAGATTTTCCATATTTTTCGAGTAGGTCACTATCTCAGGACAGGAAATTGCATTATGCCCAGCTCGAGTCAGCCCGACGGACTATGGTCCTCCGCCAAGAAGCGCTTCCGTGACTTAACTGGATCAAACCAGCGTCAGTTACAATCACATATTCAGGAGGCAATTTGGTGGAAATGAAATCCTGGAAATGTTACAGGCAAACTGTTGTTTACCTTGTCTCACACGGAAATGTTGCACATTTTATAACATACCTCGATATGTTGTTGCACGCGTTTGTTATTTAGATTCATTAGCATTACGTTCACATTTGCAGCTGGTCCGTCCAGTTGGCTCGAGCGATGCTCAACGCCTAAGTACGCAGCGTACGTTCACAATCGTAGCTTCTCCATCAGATTGAATTGGGCTATGAACAACGTTTGAGTATGTAGCATGCGTTCTGGGTCGCACAGGGTAGACGTTGTGGTTTGCGTGCGTCTGTTTGCATCAGTGATGTTTAGAGCTGTCTGGCGTGACCTTACTGCCGGCTGTAAACTCGTAAGTTCCAGGCCCGTGCACCCGAGCCATTCCAATCGGCCTTGACAGAGCCGGTTATCCCTTACTTGCTTTCCGCTTTTTCAAGCCGACAGATGTCACAGGCTTTACTGCTGGCGCTAGTTTCCTGTAAGTTGACTAGTGGGTACGACGATGTTCCAGCTAAATGGGATCCCTAGTTTCTGGGATTGTGTGGGCAGCGCTCAACTTTCTTTGTAGTAGCCGGCCGAACATCAGTTCTTCCGGTGTCTTGTCAGTCACACTATGATGTGAAGTTCTGTAAGTCAACAGGGCTTCGACCACTGCGTCTTCCCAAGGAATACCGGGAAGCCACGCTGTTTATATGTTTTCTTTCAATGAACGGTTCAGACATTCAACCATTCCATTTGCGTCTGGGTTACACAGTACCGTCTGGGCATGTCTAATGTCATGTAGCCGGAGAAAACGATCAAACCCGTCGCTAGCAATCTGTAGCCCATTATCCGTCACGATTTCTTCTGGGGGCCGAAAGCCGGCAAACAAGTGTCCAACCATTGTGTGAGACCGGCGATAGACACTTCACCACGAGGCTGGACTTCAGGCCATTTGCTATAAAAACATTTGGCGACCAAGCAGTTTTTCTGATGCTGAGGAGAGGAATTGAATAGACCCATAATGTCATTGGCAATCTTGGACCAAGGTTTCATTAGACAGAGGATGGGTTGTGATGGTGTGTCAACCGGCTTGAAACTCTTATCGGCTTTTCGACAAGTGACTCAAATTCGACCGAATTCATCTATCATTGTTTATATTCTTGACCACCAAAACGGTTCTTATATCCTGCGTTTCAATCAAACCATTCCTGGTTGACCCTGGTGTGCAAATGCCATGACCCGGGGAAGGAGTTCTTGTGGCGCCATGAACATGAGCCTTTGTGTAAGGCACCAATCTACAACCGACAGTTCGTGCCGTAAAGCGTAAAATTTCCGTACTTCATCGGTGAGTTTGTTACTGGAGAATCAGCCTTGTGACATATTGGTGTATGTCACTCAGGTTGTTGTCGCCCACATTTGCCGATTGAAGTTCTTGTTTGTCGATGGCTGGCGATTCATGAGAACGGAATGCGGAAATCGTGTTGACTTTATTAAGGCTTGTTGCATCATCTTGAGATTGTTGTGCTTTGTTTGATTAGTGATGAAGGGTAGCCATACGTTTCATTATTTCCCACAGGAATGAACAGTAGTAACCGTTTTGTTCTTACACCAACTGCTGTAACCGTTTTCCTTACTCTTATCCAGTCTGAGCTCTGTACATTTCTAAATCTCAAAATAAGACGTTCTCCTTCCATATTCTTTCTTGTGTAGCTTATAATTCTTACCACTTCTTGATGCGTAAACAACCACTTTGCCCTGACCCAACCAATGACCATTTGTTTGAGTGAGCTCAATTCCGTTTTATCGTCCCCCATTACTGAGCGGTGCCTACCTGTCAAATTTGTTATAAGGGCACACTATTCATGCAATTTCTGAGGATTTTTTACATTCGATTCGAAATATTTAAATCTCATGTACATTGATTAAATAAGTACCGTATCAAATCCAATTTTCACAAGCGCCTTCCCATTAACCGTTTCAAAGACAGATTAACCTCTCTGCCGTTGGATATTAAGAAGGGCATTTTCGGATCAACAGATTACGCGTAACTCGTTGTGAACGTGAATCGTTAGCAAACGATCCAGTAATCATATGCTTCTCCTCCTCCTCTTACTTGTGGTCAGCTACTTCCAATGGGAATCGCGAAAGTCACTCAGCAGCTTGATTCCCGCGGCCTGGAGGGAATTTAGCCTGAAGCTAGTAATTCAGTGTCCTCACGTACCGGCGGTTTATCCTTGGAGGTTTGGGCCCGTTCGATCCTTTGATTGGTAGATTTGTCGGTGCAACATGACCTGTACGAACTGAGAGCTAACAACCGTACAGAAAAAGGTACCATTTTTCACAAGCCCAAACGCAGACAAGGGCTTCCTTTTCGCCAGCTGAACACGTCACTTCTGCAGGCGAAAGCTTCCGGGAAACATATGGGTTCACTTCTCCTGACCCTCCTGCATCTGTGGTAGGATTGCCCCCAAGCCAATATTTGAAGCAATGGCAGAAACAAACGTAGGCCACCTGTCGACGAAAATGGCCATAACGGGAGTGAACGGAATGCGCCTAGTTATCTAATCAAGCGCGGACTGTTGTGCTGATTTCCACTCAAAAGGAGTTCCTCCTCCGTCACCGTACGCAATGATGTCTCCAAAGTGGCTGAGTCTGGTGGATAACGTAGTGTTTATGAACACATACCTAAGATGTGCTTCATTTCCGATGCATTCTTTGGAGCGGGCGCCTCCGCAATTGCTCGAGTGTTTTCAACATTTGGCCGGACCCCATCAGCCGATATGGTGTGTTTCAAAAACTCGATTTCAAGAGCACCAAATTTGCACTTAGCAAGGTTTAATCGAAAATCAAGTTCATTCAGCCGTCGAATCTTCCTCGCCTGACGGTTACTGACCCACTTTGATGTCCGTTATTTCTCCGACGATGACATTGACTGGCGCTTTCAGGAATGGATTTCCGTCGACCGTTTTCTACTTGAAACACTGACAGGGAAACAGTGTGAACACATTATTCAGATGTATAACTAACCCAGAAACGTGGTGGCATAGCTTTAATTGAAATTTACTTCATTTTGCGCGAAGTGAGGTAAAAGCGTCATGTGTTCGGGAATTTCAACCTTATACGTTTCTCCCAAACCACGCTAACTTGGGCCTTTTTACAGAACTAAAGTATGTACTTCACCATGAAAATTCCGATGGGAGTATTTTCAGAACCTGATGTCGACTACGGAAGTCAACCTGGTGACTTTATGGGAAAAAGACAGAACATTTTTATCCATAAATGTGCGGATGTGAACAATTTTTCGATAGATCTGATTTTTCTCATTGCAACACAAATATAATACTCGAAAAATGCGTATATTTGCCTTGCAATATAAATTCGAATATTTAACGAAAAATGTGGAAGTTTTTTCCATGCCTAAATGACCGTTACTAACTCGCTTTGGTCCTGAATCACCACACCGGCGAGCTACAAATTTGCCAAGTACGATAATGTGAATGTGCTTACTACTGATACTACGTAGTAAATGACGTACCGGCTTATAAAATACGAGCGATATAAGAGTGAAAGCCGCGGGTCACGACGTGTTTAATGGGTTGAGTTCGCACACTTCCATCTGCACCGTTTTCGTGATACGCGTTGCCAATCACGCTTCAATGCGGTTAGGAGAAAAACCAAGTTGGTTTTTACTTCTCTCACACTGGAACGCAATCACAGCTTCCATGCCTTCTTATACAATGCGCCTCCAACAAGTCGTTTGCTCACTTCAAGAAATGTAAACGACTCCAGGTCTCCGTTCGGGCAAATCACTCCAACTGTTGGGTTAAAACAATATGTTGTGGAAGATTACGGTAAGTATTTAACTACCATGAATAGTTACAACACTCACCATTGGTTGAAACCTCCGACAATAAGTGAGTGGGTGTGTGCACACAGGTGTTGCGGAAAATCTGCCTCAAATTCTGAGTCATATAGAGAATAACGGCATACTGCGTGTCATCACGATAGATCCACATACATATGGCCGTATAAAATCGGCGAGTGCAAATGCTAAGGGGTTTTCCTGATGTGGTTAGTGTCGATGCCACGCATGGAGCCAAGTAATTTCCATATAATTTGACGCTTTAGTTTGAAGCCATATCATTGTCCGGTCACAGATGGAATGAGTCATGGATTATTCGTTATGTGTGCCTATTTTTGCGGTGAGAAATACGCTTCCTCGCAGTATTTGTTTGAAACATTTTTTCAAGTGATGGGGGAACCCATGTCTGTCAGAACGTTTGTGGTGGAAGAAATGGCAGCCCAAATGCGAGCCGCACGAGTATTCTTTGGGTGCGACGTAGTATTACGCTATTTCCATGTTCAGAGTGCCGTAAGGAAACACGCAAGCTGGTATAATTACCTTATAATCACCAGCTAAACGAATTCATTTAGAAGCGGTGTTTGTTTTTTCGCATGGCTTTTTGTGATAACTTAGTAGAGTGACTGAACACTTTTCTTCATTAATGGTTAGGGTTCAACCGACACGTTGGAATAATCAGATGCACAGACCCGAGGTCTACGAACTACCTTATGTGTAGTCGACTTTGCATAAAGCCAAAGTGGGCCACACACGCACAGTCAAATCTTGTTTGCTTCGGAAATCGCACAAACAACCGTTTGGAAAATAAAAATGAACAACCGAACAAGTGTGCTCACTCGAAATATCATTCATCCACGGCCATCAGTACAATTCGGTCCCACAGCGGGCGGCTGACGCGGGAGTTTGGGGTGCAATGCACTAACGGCTGTGGCCCTCTTGAGCTGGTTAGCGTTGACCTTCATGTGAAGAATACGATCTTTCAGCTAACAACGTTTGCCATTCTACTGGTATTGAAGTATCTCAGTGGGTTTGCTCCTCTATTGCACTTTGAACGACTAGACAAGTTCAAGTTAATCACACCTTAGTTAACATTGACCGATGGCTTCGAGTCAGCTATGTAGGTAGGCATTACACGACGAGGCCAATGATAACACGTGCGAATGCAATTTCTACAAATCCATGTTGTTGCCATGCATTTATATGTTGTCCGCATTCAGAAAGCAATTCTGCCAACACATTAGGTTGTTTTTAACTAAAACCACATTTGTTCTGGTCAGCCTCCCAATCCATGGCCTGTAGCTTGCTGAGTATAATTCATCTAGAAGCAGCATGTTTCGTCCAGAAGTTACCTTCACCGGTACTAATCCATTTCAACCGGTTTACAAAATACTGCGCCAAAGGTTGGCCAAGCTGCGACATAAGAATCCCAGGGCAGGAAGCCGGGGTTTTCAAAGACACCATAGATCTCATGCACCAATCCATCGTGAAAGCTAATGCGGCCCTGCCACATGCATAATCCTCCCGCTCCGCCCTGCGGTTCGAAACAACCACGAAGCGAGAAAAAATGTCACTTTGGGGTGTCCTGTGGATACCATGGTGACCCCGCTAATATGAGCGGTTATCCCTGCAGTGGCGACCAGCTGACTTTCCAATTAGGATGCATGAACGATGCCGATATATCGCTTTGCCCCTACAGCACTCGGCAGTTGTAACCTCCTTCACCAGGTACGATATGATTTCCTCAACTGCGCGGTTTCAGCGAGGTTAAAAGCCAAAAAGATGCTGTGTCCTGAACGACTGCTAACTAATGACCTGATTACATTCGAAGGTGAGGCTCCTGCTTTTTTTTCACGCAAGCGAGCTTGAGCGAAAGTGTTTCTGAGTGATACCACGGACGTCACTGGCCAAGCCAAGTAATATCACACTTCTGAGGTTACTTAACGCTCACCTTCAGAACTGGACATACAGAGGGAAGAAGACTTCTACTAAGACAAAACCGGAAGTAAGGAGGCTGCAACAAACCGGTTGGAATAATGGAGCTAATGGTGTAACTTTAATAAAAGCGGGCCAAAATTTTCATTTTGTTTTCAGTATAGGTCGTGACGTTGTGACTGCAGAATTCAAGTAGATTAACTGTCGAGCATAGACGTCAGCGAGCCAGACCATACGGTTTCATGAAAAGGCTGCTTCCCTTCCAGTATAACCATCTTGCCTTCTGGAAAGCGTACCAGGTTCCGCCAACTGGGGGGTTCTTGTAAACTCATACGTTTACGGACATCTTTGCAACCATAATGCCAAATAAGCTCGGGCCCCATTACAGTCAGCAGTGAGTACAGCAAACAGATCAGGCCTACTAAGGTTAACGTTGTGGCTGGAACCCGTCAGTTAAAGTTGTGGCTACTTGCCCATGATACAGCTCAATACCTTCAGTTTCCATTTAAATGCGACGATGGGTATACAGTCTCACATTTATGCTGGCTGCCAATACCTATTTCATGGATTGTTGAATGCACGAGTTAACAAAAAATGATTTACCACTTATACTATACACGTTCATTATCAATTCTTCACTAACTCAATCAACCAACCTACAATTTTCAGCTGTCCCGTCAATCTATTTTCCATCAAATCACCGCGATTTTTCTTCGTCCTTGACAAAAAACCTCTCACGCATTAGAACGAAACTATTTTCCACGACAAAAAGGCACTTTCTAGAATATTCAGTCACCTGAATTTTTGACGACATTACAAACTTACATAGTAAAGTGACGATTTACCCTCTGAAAATAGCTTCAGACCGTGCAACCGTGTTGTTGGTGCCATTTGGTTTTCGATTGTGTGACTCGTGCCCATGTAACACTAGGCCTTTGCCTACGCTTGCATCAATTGCCTCTTTTTACAAGACTATCTTTAGAATTCCTACTTCAGAAGAACGCTGTTTCCCGGTGTCTCCGAGTTGACCAAAGTCGGTTTACGGGTGTAACGGGTACACGAAGCCAAAACATTCGGCTTGTCTTCCACAACGTAGAAGCACTTACATCGCTGTGAATTAACTGGATATTCTGCGTTCAAAGGACAACACATTGAGACGTAGTTGAATACGTGGTCATAGTTCGGTGGCACCGCCAACTGACTTGAAACTCTCTGGGTTTTATGGTAGATTTCATTGATATCAGTGAGTTGTAGACAGGTTCCAGGTTGGAGGCCCAAATCACCCGGATCCCGTCACTTTGTCGGTTTTGATGTCAGTGGTCTTCCGTCGACCCGACAAACCATCACTGAAGACAGAAGGTGGCACCGTTCTTGGGGTTGCAAGGTAATAAAACAGAGTAAAATGATCATCTAACCATGGGAAGCCGATAAAACTGTGAAACGGTTCATGGAAAAGCAGCTAACAACCTTTAATGGAAAGTCATTCCAGTGGTTGACGACATTGTGTGAAAAGAACTGTTGCAGGAAGAATGCCAAGGGTCAAAACTTACAGAGCATGTTGTGACCCTTCCGACTGCTAATAATTAAAGAATCAAAGAGCTGCGCCAGAGGAAGAGGGTTTAAGGATTCAGTCACCGCGGAGTCTTCGAAATTCAACCGGACAAAGATCAGGAATTCCTTGACGAGACTCGTAGTAGAGGTGACGCGCGCTAGTGAACACTTTGGTGGCTACTCTTTGGTGATGATCCTTGGCGAATGCATCCTTCTCCGAGCCGGCGTGTACGACTTGCTCACCATGCTGAAGCAATGGTCTTATGTGGACCCATCAAAGTGTTTGCAAAGAAAGTGTCTGTGCCGGTAAGGGCCCTTTTATCATCCCAGGAGTTTCAGACCCCTCTTGGACGGCCAACGGCGGTGATAAAAGAAAAAGAAACCAGACGACAGCCAAACCTCTTGGCCTTTCTTGTGATCCACTTTCACGATATCTGTAGCACTCTGTGCACTACGTATCACGAATAGGTCTCCAGAGTCTCCTCCGATCGACGTGTGTGCACACTTGCCGTTGTTTCCAGGGGGACTCCAGTCATTCGATCCTCCCGTAATGCGGTCCAGGTCAGCCTGCAAAACACTAGGATCACGTGCATCCCGGATATTTTAGTAATCAGCAGGAAGAAATCAACATGAGTCTTGACGTTTTCGTTTTCATCAACTTGTGTTTTTCTGTCCTCCAGTTGGCGCTGAGGTCAGAATAAACAATGGTTGTTGGAATAATGCGTGGGTAGTTAATCGAAGTTGCTTTCGACCTTTTCATGGCATTCAAGTGTTTTACGTGATAGCTTGGTAGTCCAGTTTCTTGCGATGGTAGGCGGCAGCTTCCCGCTCTTCGACTGAGGATCTCTCATCGAGCTTCGTCTGGATGGTACCCGTAACCTACAAAAACAATGACAGTCTTGTACATAAAGAAGAGAAAAAGAACTAGGGGACCAGAAAACAACATGCGTGCATGTTCGTTAATAAAATGGAGACAACCGTACTGAGATAATTAAGCATACTTACACACCCGTACACGCTCGTTTTGAAACAACCACTAATATGCATTTGGTGCCTCAGCTATGCGTTACTCTTATGTGTAACTGAGACAGTTGAGTGACAATATTTGTGCAGTACTAAGAGACAATACTGCACTTCCTGCACACTGAAATGAGGGTTTACAGAGTGCCTACTCACATGACGGCTTACTGTCGTTATGGAAAGCGAGATAAGTTAAGAACAGTGGATGCGTTCAGGCACAGCTCAATCCGTTTGAAACCCCCGATATCACTATGGCGACACATGAACACACTGGTATGGAGATAGTCTGAGGGAGGGAGTAGAACTCTACAGCCCCCGCCTCCCGCTTCTTCACATGGCAGGACCAAGTTTGTAGCCTTTAGAATGGAGGCATGTGCTCGCCGTACCAATTTTTTGTTGGAAAGATAATTCCATCCAAATAGTTTTGACGTCATTACTCCTCTATTTCGGCAAAAGGTCTTTTTTTAACTGGTTAATCACGGCCTTTGCTGTTTTTTTGACCAGACCGACCGTATAAAATGTGGTTGAGTACCAGTGTTAGTGACTTTTTGTCATACGGTCTGCATCTGCCAATCAGTCATATCAGAGGGCCGTCATGAGCTGTTCAAAAAATAAGAAAAGATTGGATTAAATAAAGAAATAAAGAAGGAAAATGAAAGATTCTTACGGATGACAGTAGCCACTTTAAAACCAAAACTGCAGTGTTGCTAAACTGGAGAGTAGGAGGGTTCGGATTCCAGGGTGAAAACGTGAACATTTAGTGTAAGTCTCTAGTTGTCAATGAATGGGAGTGATAATCCCAACAATCTACCTTTTGAGCATCTGCAAGAATGATTGTCAAGTTGCAGTTCCTCTTTTCGAGCTATGCCGTACAGCATTTGTGTACAATCATGTAGTACGGGCGGTCCAAACCTCATTACAGACTTTAAATAATAATAATAATAACAATAATAATTTGAGTAGATTAGTAATATCTGCATATACATACGCATAAAATGTTTACAACCGTTCCTGCATATAAACGTCTGCCCACATCTTCATAAAACTACATACAACACAGTTGTGTACATATGGCATATGTACAGAGTTATGACACACACCACGTCTACAATAGGTCGGGAAACACTCGGCTCCAGACTTAGTCCAGCCTACAATTGAATGCTTCTACTGTTGAAGCTTCGAGAGTATACGGAGGGAGCTTGTTCCGCGCGTTCATCACACTGTGAGAAAAGAATGAAGCGAGGCTTAAAGATTTTGTACAACGGAATCATTACTTCCGGCTATCTGGATGGGACGGTTCTTATCAGCTGGAGAAGCGAACCTCTTGCTTTCTTCGCCGCTAAGGCACAGTGTGCCGTGGGTTTAAAGTCACTCCGGATCAGAACCCCAAGGTCTCTAGCTTCAGGGACTTGCTTCAGTGTGCTCGGGTTACCTGAACTGGGAAGCTGTCTTTGAGTAGATCTGTTGTTATATTTAATCAGGTGCAGACACTTCTGGGTTGAGGGGAAAATCCCATTTTGCTGACTAGACGAATAGCTTCACTAAGTCAGATGGGATATGATACCTATTTGGATTTCCGACAATTTTCAAATCGTCAGCAAACATATAATGTGGAGAGGATAGGGATGTAGTCAGGTCATTGACGTAAACAAGAAACAGTAGAGGTCCCAGTACTCACCACTGTGGCACTCCGCTGGATACAGGGTATACTTGTGAGCTGGATTCACCCATAGTAACTCTGAACACTATGTTGCAGAGCAAGTCTGCTATCCATCGAATGGTAGTAGACGCTATTTGGTAATGCTATTGTTTTAACAGTAGCAATCGGTGATTTGCCGAGTCAAATGCCTCACTGAAGTCCAGATAACATACTTCCACATGTTCGCCTCTGTCTGATCGCTGTGTTATTTCATCCGGAAGACATAAAAGGTTGGAGAGACAAGACTTTCTTAACGAATCCATGTTGGTTCGCACCCAACAGATTGTTCCCGGTTAGATGTCTGGCAATTTTGTTTCTAACAGCTGTTTCGCACAATTTCAGTAGAATGTAGGTGAGACTCACTGAACGATAGCTACCGGTTGCCTCTTTACTCCCGCTCTTGTGCAGAGCTATGATATTTGCTTCACGCCACTTCTGGGCCACTATATCTACGTTGATAGATTGGTTGAGTAGGTTGGATACTGAAACGGCTAATACACCGGCTAACGGACGAATGGTAGCCGCGTGAATGGCATCTGGCCGCGGGGGTTTATGAGTGCCCGACTACCGCGGTATGTTCTCTATCGCATCAGGTGTGATCCCTTCGTGGGTCATTTCTATAATTGACACAGAAGGCATGTCTAGGGTAGGGTTTTGCTGAATGTCCTTACGGTGGACACCTGCGGAACGCAACTCCAGATGTTCCGCTCTCTCATGAACACCGGTAAGTGCGTTTCTATTAGTGAATCGTTCGCTAACGATTCAAGGTTCACAACGAGTTACGCGTAATTGGTTAGTCCAGAAATGCCTTTCCCAATATCCAACGGCAGAGAAGATAATCTATCTTCGAAACGGTTAATGAGAAGACGCTCGTGAAAACTGGATTTAATACGGTACTAATTGAATCAATGTACATTAAAATTAAATATCATACCTCGAATGTGAAATATCCTCGCAAATCAAACAAAGAATGTGTCAGTACAACAACTCTCAGTAATGAGGGAAGATGAAACGGAATTGAGTTCACTCAAACAAATGGTAATTGGTCGGGTGGAAGCAAAGTGACTGTTCACGCATTGGGAAATGGTAAGAATTATAAGCTACTCAAGAAAGACCACGGAAGGAAAATGTCTTATTTTGACATTTATAAATGTACAGGGGTCAGATTGAATAAGAGTAAAAGAAACGGTTATAGTAGTTAGTGTAAGAATAAAAATGGTTGATACTGTTTATTCTTAGAAAAATGAAGAAAGATAGGGCCACCCTTCAACACAGGTCAAACAAGGCACAGCAATCTCAAAATAATGCAACAAACCTTAACAAAATCAACAGCTTTCAGCGAGCTTCAGGCTACCTATCTCCCTGCGCATCGCTGGCTTAACCTGGACATGAATAGTGCCGCTTTGGGTTGACTATGGCATCTCGAGCAAGTGCTAATTCGTAGGCAGTTTGTGTATTATTCTGAAGTTAGATCGTGCGGTCCCTTTCGCAAAGGTAGAGTAAAAATCTCTCATGGCCAGTTCGTTTTCGAAAGTTAGACAGGCCCACTTTTTTCTCCTATGTGCTTTGTCTATTCTAGCTGTCCACCAACGAGGTTTGCCATGTGGGCGGCTTCTGGTCATCAAAGCGTGTTTTTCTGCGAAAATTTGTAGATTTCCTTTAATTGTGGTGGATCAAAATGCTATATACAACTCATATGTGAATACAGATTTGAAAAGTGATAAAAAATGAAAACAACTGACTCACAGGAGTTCGTGAAGTTGCGTCGTCTAGAGTCCCACCACAGGGAATGAAATATCCAAATGATGCAATCTATCGTATAGTTCTCAAGTAACTTTGAACGTCACAACGGAGATAATTCCGAAGATAGATGAATTTTGAATTGTTCTGAAACAAATGCGGATTCCGTTAGCCGTTAACCCTCTCAAAATTCGTACACACGTGACACAGAACGCGGAGAGAGTACACAGGGCCCGCGACCTTGGAAGTGTAATTTTTGTTGTTACCTGGATCAACTCACGTGATTTAAACGAGTGTGCAGGTGAATTCGAAGGGGGTAAAAAATGGGAAAAACAATGAAAATTATGCTATACAAAACGCTGCAGAACTCCCGCTTAGAGCGCTAGTTAGGGTATGAAAACACTCAGAAAGAAGATGGATAACATTATTCCGAGTAACCTGCAAAACGAACTGGAGGTTTGTGCGGTCGTCTGCGACGTGTTTGTGGTGGAGGGGAATGAAATAATTTCACGTCTTCGGCGGGAGTAGTGGAGTCTGAAAGTGTTTGTGGGGGTTGTGAAGTGGATTGGTTCGGTCGAAGTGGATGGGAAGAAGAGATAGTCACAGCCAGAGGAGAAGGGGGAGGAGGTGGCAAGTCTGCAGGGCTCACATAGGCCACCTTTAAGCGGTCGACGCTAATTGACTCGCGAGTGCCGTTAAGGTTGACGATGAAATACTTATCTTTGTGTTCAAATACTCAAAACAAGCCGTCATAGGGTGGCTGGAAGAACTTCTTTTGTGCGTCAGCTCTGATAAACACGAAGGGGCAAGTGCTCGAGTCTTCGTGCACTTGCGTCTGCCTCAGAGTGGTTCATGTTTAGGTTGGCTTTAACCTGCTCATGTGTAGTTTCAGACGTGCGACATATGATACTGGGTCTATCTTGCCAGTGGTTCTAGAATCCGTAACCATTTCACCTGGCAAGCGTAAGGCGGCACCATAGACGAGTTCAGCCAGGGTGCGGCCGATGTCTTCTTTGACGGTGTTACGGATGTCAGGCAGAATGAGTGGTGGGTTTTCCGACCAGTTTGGGCCAGGCGTCATAGCAAGGATGGCAGCTTTAAGTTGACGATGCAGACGCTCCACCAGGCCGTTGGATGCTGGGTGATAGGCGGTTATTCGGAAGTGTTCACAGCCTAATAAGTGCTGCAGGTCGCAAAACAGCGTGGATGTGAACTGGGAACCGTGGTCATTATTGTTGGAGGCGGGTACGCCGAAAGAGGGTACCCAAGTTTCCACAAACGTCCGTGCAGTGTTCTCGGCCGAGATGTCGCGCATGGGCGTTGCTTGCAGACATCGTGTGAAACGATCAATGCACGTCAACAAATACGTAAAGCCGTTCGAAGGTGGAAGTGGGCTTACGATGTCAATGTGGACATGTCTGAAGCGGGCGTCAGGTACACTGAAAGTTTCAGGCGTGGTGAGGGTGTGGCGGTGTACCTTACTTCGCTGGCAGGACAGACAATGTTTGTTCCATTCACGTATATCCTTGCGCATTTTTGGCCAAACAAAACGGTCGGTGATTAGCTTCACAGTGGACCAAATGCTAGAATGGGAGATAGAGTGGAAGTGGCTGAAAATGTTTCGCCGATAGTTAGAGGGGGCATAGGGTCGAGGTTTACCGGTCGAGGTGTCACAGTATATTCTTGAGTCGCATGGCAGAGGCGGTAGTTGAACGAACTTCAGAGGCTTGTGAGAGCGCAGTTCACTGAATTCTTCGTCGTTTAGTTGTGCCGCCGCCATGGCTTATAACTCGGCGGGAACTGTTGATAAGTAATGAGTGTGTATGTGAGATAAAGCATCTACGACTACGTTGCTAGGACCATCTATGTGGCGGATGTCCGTCGTGAAATGTGAGAGAAAGTCTAAGTGACGAGTTTGTCTTGGGAAGTATCTGTCTGGGGAAATGTTGAATGCGTGTGTTAGCGGTTTGTGGTCGGTGAGGATGGCAAATTGATGTCATTCCAACACATGTCAGAAATGCTTGACAGCAAGGTAGATGGCTAGAAGTTCTCTGCCGAAGGTGCTGTACCTCGTTTGGGCAGGTTGTAGCTTTCAAGAGAAAGAAGTTAGTGGTTGGATTTCATTGTTGATGACTTGCTGCAAGACCGCGTTGACAGCAGACTGAGATGCGTCGGTCGTTAGAATTAACCATGCATGTTCATCAGTACTCAGATGGCCGAGGGACGTGGCGTTGGCCGGAGCTTGCTTGACGGACTTGAAGGCGGCGGTGGCTTCTGGAATGAAGACGAACTTATTGGGGTTATTTTGAAGCAAATCACTCAATGGTTTGAGCAAGTCAGAGCAATTAGGTATAAACCGACATTAGTAATTGACAATTCCCCAGAATCGACGTAGGCCTCTGATAGACTGGGGCAATGAATAATCCAAAATGACGTTTGTTTTCTCCGGTAGAGGTCTGATGCCGTCTTTGTCGATGCGATGACTAAGAAAGTCTACGGAAGAGGTACCGAAGACGCATTTGGCTGTGTTGATTGTGATGCCGTAATGGTTTAAACGCCCAAAGACAGATTAAAAGTGAGACAGATGTTCCTGCTCACTGCTGCTAGCAAACAGTATGTCATCGATGTAGACAAACACAAAGTCCAGTCCAGGTAGGACTTGGTTGATGAAGCGTTGAGATGTTTGTGCGGCGATCCTGAGGCCAAAAGGCATACGAACAACTTTAAATAGGCCAAATGGAGTTGTGTTCGCTGTTTTAGCGATGTCGTCAGGAGCCACAGTAATCTGTTAGTATGCTTTTACAAGATCTATTTTGAAAAATATCGTTTTTCCAGATAAGCCGTTGGAGAAATCATGGATGTGCGGAATTGGATAGCGATCCTGCACAGTAGCAATGTTCAGCACTCGGTAGTCGCCACATGGTCCCCGATCTCCAGCCGTCTTCTTGGGGACGATATGTAAAGGCGATGACCACGGGCTGTTTGAAGGACGAACAATTCCGTGCCGCAGCACTTCCGCAAATTCCTCTTTGGCGATCATCAGTTTCTCTGGATGCAGCCGGCATGGACGGGCGAATCTGAGTAGTCCTTTGGTGACGATATGATGAAAAACATCATGTTTCGGCGTCGTGGTATTGGCCGTTGATTGGTAGATTCCGGGAAATTGTTTCAGCAGCACCGTATACTGGTTGGCCTCTGGTAAAGCCGTTTGAAGTCCAATCGATTTGGTGGTGGTGGCTTCACCTTGAACGCACAAATTAGTGGTGGTGTCTACCAGTTTCCCACGGCTGATGTCAACGGCCAAACCGTACTTCGTGAGGAAATCGACGCCACTAATTGCGTGTTGAACGTCGGCAATGATAAATATCCAAGGAAAACTTTGGCGCAGTCCGAGGTCGACCGACAAGGTGTGTAATTTTTTGTTAATTGAATCAACTCACATGGTTTAAACGAGTGTACATGTGAATTTGAAGGAAGTGAAAAATGTGGAAAACAGTGAAAATTATGCTGTACAAAACGCTACACAATCAGCTCCCAAACTTCGACAACCGTTCCTGATGGATGACTCCATTCCAGAGACTTTGTATCTAGGAGCAATCTGTCGATTTTAACTCTTCCGAAGTTGCGTGTTAATTTGGAAGGTGTCGACTGCCATCTGATGCAGAATTCAAAGGTGATAGTCATATGGTCACTTTCCCCAAAAAAACACCCATCCTAAGTGAAGTAACCTAATTTTCTTGTCTGCCTACCACTGAGTTAGGCAGCGAGGGGACCTGCCCTACTCTAAAACGCGAGTTACATCTCACGTGCCGAATTAACATGTTGTCATGAGGGCAATCAAACAGGCCTGCTTCAAAATTTCCTGCAGAGGCTGATTCCTCCTCCGAGTCGATGCCAGCAGCGTTGAAGTCTCCAAGAATTAGCAGGGAGTGCGGCGTACCAGTGATGACCTTCAAAAGAGATGTAAACTCTGCATCCTCGATGGCTTGCAATATTGGACTACGGTAGACACACACGACTGAGATGGTCTTTGTGGTCGACCTCACCACACCTTCTACTTGTTACATGTGCGGTGTACGGAGAGAGAAGCCTTGCAGATGCACATATCTTTCGGCAATTAAAGAAAGTGAAGAAAAAAACAACATTTTTGGGTTAATCGTGGTATTATCCCAACAACAAGGAACAGAAATCTTTCGGAGAAGCAGGATTAAGCGCATCTGGGACGATTTCATATTTGTTATTTGACTTAGTCTTTATGTCCAGTGATCTCGCGAGCGGCTGATTCCGATGGAAAGGGTGTACGAGTTACAAAACTACCGGTCTTGTTTGCCCAGATACTTTGGTCACCTGTTTCAATTTTCCCACTCGTAACACTCTACTTATTTCGATATCTCCTGATAATTCCCCATACGAAATATAGTTGACAGATGGCATCTCAATGGTTACGGAATACCATATATTAAGACGTTCCTTTTTCTGCCGACAGCTGCCCCGTACTTGTTCTCCAGGTGAGCCAGCCTCGTACCAAGCAATTCACTGTTTACTTTCATCTTTGCCAGCTGAGAACCCTGTTCCTCAATGAGCGTCAGCAATGTGGCTGCAATTGGTGGTATAGAGGAAGAGTTTGTATCTATGGCTGTAGACTGAGTCGCAGATAGATGGAATGTATTTGACCTTGTGTTCGTGCGTTTGAGCTGAGATCCAGTCATACAAGTATCTCGAATAGAGCGTGTGGACCCTACGGTGTACGTTTTTCTATCTTTGCCCCCGGGACTTCGTTTACAGGCATTAAAAACTGTATGCCGGATGAACGAGTCCTATTGATGGATAAGCTCGTTACGGCTTGGATAATAGAGCAATTGATAGTCAAAACTGTCGACTCAGCACCCACTTCAACTAACGCAGGCACTTCTTTTAGCTTGCCTGTCTTACACTCAGGCGTGATTTATACTGCTTGTGTTAGGAGGTGCAAGCGATGGTCAGGAACACCGTTGTCGGACGCGGTGATAGCACTAACAGTGAGCACCGAATGACTAGTAGCATCAAATGATCTGCCAAACAGCAGCCCATGTTATCTACATTTATCGTAATTAATTGGATACGGTCTAAATTGGTCGCGCTCAGAACTCGGTAAAACTGCAAAGGGACGCCGGGTCAAGAAGTGAGGAACCAAGCGTCACAACCGAAACATTAAAGAGCGTCGTCTCTAGCACGAACGAGCTCAGAACACAAATTACAGGCGGACTGCTTCAACATATATGTAAGATATTCACCGAGGCAGACGAAAAGAGAGAATGAGGCAAGATACACTCAACACTATGTGGGTAGTGGTGGTGCCAGCCTAACGCAGTTAATAACATTAATTTCAGAAGTTCAAAATAACGCGAGGTTGCCTGACTAATATGAGGAACGTGACGAGCTAAAGTTTAAACAGAATGGAACACTTCAACCGAACTAAATTGTACTACTGTAGTTGAGAGGAAAACAAAAACCCAGTGCAATGTTTGAAAACGAATACGGCACGAGACAACCAGAGTAGGATTAAAACTTCCCGCTTCCAACAGTAGGAACTCGGGAGGTTGACAAATGATATGGTGTTTCATGATACACGTGGTGATACACATTTCACCAGTTTGTTTCAGTGAGAGCCTATTTTACGCTCCATCACATTTCAGGTAATTATTTATTCACAGGACCTCAGAGAGCTACTTGAGGATAGAAAATTTTCGTACCTCAACGAAACTCCAGTTTGTTTGAATAATGTAACTTAATCTACGGCCTATGAGCGCGTATACAGACAACAGAATAACAGTTAGTGAAACGGCAGATAACGGAATGACGATCAACGATAATGAACACCTGACTACGAGGTATGCAAAACTAATTCGTGACTTCCTGACCAACTCAACCACCTGATGCTAAGGAACGAATACAGAGAAAAGACTGGCCTCCAACAAGAGCCACTTTGTCAATCATTCCGAGGCCAACACGATCACAAACTAGATCATATTTAAGGGAGATGTGACTCATCAGAAAACAAGGCAGGAGTGGACTGAACAAAGATCCAGACGGTACAGTGATGTCCCAATTAAAGGATGAACGTGTAGGCGGGGTGCCTAAAATTAACACAAGGCTGAGAGTGCTCGTGAGGGGTGAAGTGCCGCATGGCTGTGTGGATTATGAAGGTCACTTTGAACAGAATGAGATGAGCCCTTTCAAAGTCAAACGTAAACGGTATTTTCGGGGAATTAGGTTCATCCCGACACCTCTCTTACGAAAACTGTGAGCAGTTGGTCTCTTTCGGACCAACCCGGATAAGAGTCGGTGGTCGGTGTCGTCGATGACTTCAACGTCTGGGAGAGTAATTTGTCTTAGCGGTTGGTAGAGGTAAGGTTAACGCTTCGGGAATCTCGAACGTGTCCTGGAGCAGGCAAAACGGTATAGCGATACATTGTTTTGACATAACCTGGTGGAACCGGACGTGGTATGAAACCCTTGGAATATACTCCGTGAGCAGCCAACAATTCAGATTTCGTGGCCAACAGCCAGCATCTTGGCGGACGATCTTAGACTGCATAGGGGTTTCCCTCGGATATTTCTCACTGATGACGTCCAACTATCAGCTTCGATTGCTCCACGAAGTACGTTGCGGCCGCCGACTTGGACCAACGGAAAGTTGTGGACAGCACTACCGCATTTTGCGTTTGAAGTGAAGCCACTGGAATCAACTCCATCGAATTTCAAACGGCTTTGCCGGGAGCCCGCCAAGTTACGGCATCGTTGAAGCAAATTCCCTTGAATTTACCAAGCCACATTGTGTGCAACGGTGCTGAAGCGCGACGTCGCTCATCACATTTTCACAAAATGACCACTCAAGTTCGCGCGTCCACGCTGATTGCCTCCCGAAAGGCTGTATTTGGCCACAGCGGAATTGGAGACCATGTAGCTCCCCTACGCTCAACAGCTTGACCGTGCACGTTCGCTGTCCTATTCCGCACACTCACGACTTCTCCATTGGACTCAATGGAAGTGACAATATATTTGAAGAATATTCGGTCAGGGCACGCAACCAAATCACTGGGGCTCCCGATGATACCGCCAAAACGACGGTCACAACACCTACCGATCTTTTCGGATTTATTCGTATGCCTTTTGACGTCGAAAACACTTTTCAAACAGTCCAAACCACGTTCTGTGAGGAAGGAAATCTGCGTTTGCTAGGAAAAGGCACTTTTCTCAAGAATTTGCCCTAGTTACCGATGAAATTGGATTTTTCAATTTTTGCACTTCAAGTGCCCGCCATTCTCTTTAGAATTTAAGTTTGACACCTTCCTCTGAATGACCCATGAGTGGGTTAGATCCAAGGATACTTAAAACATAAACACAGCCGCTGTGTTCCACTACTTAGTCATCAGACTGAGCAGCAAATAAAGCCTGTTTGAAGGTCGATTTTTCCTCATTTGTTGGGGGTTTCTAAGTAGAGGAGGTAGGTCCCGGTACTCGCAGTCAGGGTTTCATGTTCTATTGCGATATCGTTGTCTTTCGTTCGTGAACCTTGCGTCTGTTCTAGTCTTCCTCTGTCGGAGGGTTGTAGCACTGTTTGTCTTCATCGACGGTATACTCTTTGCCAGCCACAATCCTCATGAGCACAAGTCTCACACACAATCCGCTTCGGGGCATTTGCATCGTTATGGCGTCGCCATCATCACGGCCAGATGCGTCTTCGGTCAGTCTTCTGTGGAATTTCTCAGTCGCCGCATCGAGAAAGAAGGCATCAGGCACTCACCGGGGACAACTAAAGCGATTTTAGATTACTGACTAGCATTGATCGTTTCACACGGTAGCCACTAGCAAAGCTCCCAAGCAACACTTCGGCCGAGAACATCACAATGACGTTCGTGGAAACTTGAGTACACCCTTTCTATGTACCTATCTGCATCACTATTGACAACAGTTCTAAATTCACACTCGCCTCAATCCCTGATCTGCAACACCTGTTTAACTATGAACATTTTCAACCAATCGCCAATTACGCAGCGGCCAATAGCTCAGTGGAACGCTTACACCTGTAGTGGACAAGTGGGTATGCGCTAGACTCTCGTCCACTAACAATTTAACACGCCTTTCCTGAAGGGCAATCGTAACGTAATCCCAACAGGCATCGCATTAGAAAACGCCGCGGGGTTTGGAAACAAACCGTATATTTCCAGGCAATATTTGGAAATATGATAAGTAGTTGGCTCTAGCCTAGTCTGGAACCAACGGCAGCAACCAAGAGGAAAAAGAAGAGAAGCGCGAGACGGGCTACGGCCCACTCGGCGGCGCTCAAAAGCGCGCCAAGCGAAAATTGCGTGGAACCTTCGAGTGCGTTAAACAACGCTCGAATAGGTTCAGGTTAAGCGATCTTGAAGAATGAAATAATAGATGAGTCGTTAAGAAAAGGGCAAACATTCGCTGCGTGCAATTAGTTGCGCGACTGAAGAAAATGGCACTGAGTTCGTATCTGGCCTCCTGATGCAGGCGTACACAGAATCACGCGTACGGAACAAACAAGCAGGAAAACACGGCTGCAGCCGGGATCCTTAGAGAAGGCACACGGTCGCTGGTCACAACACACCGCCAACCTAAAGCTGCCATCCTCGCGAGGACGTCTGGCTCAAACTGGTAGGAAAATAACCCCTTACCTTGCTTGACACTCGCAAACGATTATATAAGAAGTTGGTTGCACTCCAGCTGAGGTTGTCTGCGGCAGCACCCTGCGCACTCCGGATGAAATCCTCACGGATCCTAGAACCACTGTTGAGATAGACCCAACTTCCCACGGTACACGTTTGAAGCCGTATACAAGCTGAAACCAACAACGCTGATGATCACCTCCAAGCGGACTCAAATGTTTGAAGGCTCACGCACATCCCCATGTGTTCAGCAGATTTGACGTACAGAATAGGTCCCTTCAGCCACCCTACGACGGTTTATTCAGAGTGACCGAACGCAAAAGCACGTAATTCATCGTCGGTCGTAACAGCACTCATGATTCCTCAGACGTTGACGGCATAAAGGTGGCCTTCCCATCTGCCTTCTCAGCATTCGTATGTGCCCGTCTGTCTGGTACCACTGCCGGTAAACCGAATTTTGAGCGGAGTTTTTCTGCTGTTGTTGTGATCCTATTAGTTTCGAGTTTTGGTAGGCTGTGTATCAAAATTTATACAGATTTTTGCATTGTTTAACATACTCAACTTATCGACTGTTTCCTGATTATATTTGTTTGTTTTCGCTATCCCCTCACTCACGTATTGCCCCTATTACCTTTATATTTTCGCTCTTTATAGCGTTAACATTCACCGCAATGTTTACATGTCGTGACAAAGCGACACCCACGATGCCCAGTAGTTTTGATGGGGCAGAACTATCTAAGGTTTGCAGCCGGTTCGGCCGCCGTATATTTGACCAGAATGGTATGCGGTGGCAGACGTGCTACATTAACACCAGTTCAAGTGTACTGACTTCGGAGACGACTGGTGCTCCATGCTCATTTCCTCGAGTTGACCACCTACTTGTGTGAACCGCCAAGTTCGAGAGTGTTATAGCTCGTCCGCCTCTCTGCTTCCCACCCCAACGAGCAGAAACAAGACAAGTTCAAGTGTAGCTGCAGGATGTTCGAGAATTTCAATGCACTACACGTTGCCACGGTAGAAGTAGCTCTGAATGACACAAAACCCTCATACAACAATAAGTCAGAGTTGGGCTCCTTGAATTAATATACAGCACTCAACATTCCAGGCGTGGTCAGTACTCGTAAGGCAATGGCCATGTCCGCTGCCCAAATTAAGGGAACTACCATGAACTTGGTGGGCAGAGCGCCTCAGTGAAAGAAAGTTGTTCCATGTGAACGGCTGCCGACAACATCCTCCAGAAGTGAGCAAGCCAGGGAAGTGTTAAATAACTACTTTCCTCCAGATCTTGCAAACTTGCTTCCAGCTGGCAAACTTTGATCTGTAGTCAGCAGGAAGTTACTCGGAATTCTTTTGACGTTACCTGCAAAGACCAGCTTCAAGTATGACTCCGTAAACTCAAATTGCCTTTCTTTCAAAGTTGCAATTTACGAAGCGGATAAGGCGTTTGTCCCTCGCAAACTGCGGAAGTTCTCCGCTTGTTAACCGCCCCCTCAGAAAATTCGTCCCACTCTTAATGTACCTTATCGCCTATTCTTCTGATAAAACCCGCCTGGCGCCCGGAGGTTCTAGAAAATTTTCGCCCTCTACAAAATTAGTACAATCGGGAAATCCATGAACATACCCAACAGGTAAAGTCAAAAATCCCTCTGACAGTCCAAGAGAATAAGAATTTTCTATCCAGGTATATGGGTCGCCAGAAAAAAACTAAGCCCTCAGCGTCTTCTCTGCTGCTTCCTAACGGGAAATCTCCCTCCAATTCCCAGGTGGTTTCTGAGGTGTTCAGAGAATACTGTTCAGTAGTTTACAATGTGGTTCCACCAACCTGGCATCAGATTCTCCAGGAGAAATATCTCCGATACCCACTCCTCGCAGCGGAATCCCCTACGCTCTGCGCTCAGGACTCCTTGATCAAGATTAATACACATATTTCAATGGGATCAGACGGGATCCATCCCGGGATGCTGAAGAAGACAGCCCTTGGTTTGGCGGCGCCCTTCCATAACCTGGTTAAACAGACACTTCGGACCAGCACTCCTCCCTAGACGTGGAAAGATGCCATCATCACACCCACATTAAAGGCGGGATATGGTCACTCACCTGATAGTTACCGATGTATCAGCCTCACCAGCATCCCATGCAAGGTAGTGAAGCGTCTGTCAAAACGCGCCATTCTTAAGCATTTCTTCCCTAACAATCTTCCCTCTTCTACCCAAATTATCTTTCTTCCCCACCGGTCATGCATAATCAACATACATGTACCTGTGAACTTAAGGCTTGGAGGATAAAATAAGAGGTACTTCTCCGGTTTGTAACATTTTTTGGAAGTAGAACTTTCAGAATGAACACCAGATCGAACACATACTCCCCAGACAGACTTCCGTTGGACTCTCCCAAAAATCGGTAAACAATCCACTGTCTTTTCCAATAAGCATCAACGACCCTTTTGCAAAAATGAAGAGCAGAGTGGAGTTCCATCAGCGAAACCTCCCAACAGCCACGGTTATCGGTGAATATCAGTACTCTGATAAACGTGACGCTCTATGGCCTCGATTGGCCCTGCGTGGCCGAAACTCACCTCTAGCGGGGGTCGTCTATCGCCATTATTTCACTGTCGTCTCCGACGATGACAGTATTCTCATAACCCTGTACAACTTCCTAGGGTTGTAACACTTCACTCACCCGCTTATTATGGGCAACTTCAGTGCTCCAAAGATAAACTGAAACATCAACTTCCCACCAGAAATGTGGAGGCGGATTCCCGACTACCCTATCGACATTGGTACGACGGAGAGCATGGACACAACATGTCAACGCCCCAACGCGGCATCGTTCTGGTCAGGATCCCTCCTTGCTCGATTTAGTCATTACTAATGAGAGCCACCTGGTAGACAGAGTGATCATCAAACCACCACTTGGACACAGTGACCACTCTCTACTCATCTTTGATCTTATCTGTTACTGGGCACAACAACCAGTTAAAACGTCCAAAGTCCGAAAATTTAATCAGGCTGATTTTAACGGCCTAAGGAGCTACCTAGGTTCACTACTTCTTGATTATGGCTCCGTGGACCAGAACCACCATGCACTCCAAAGCACAA
>LUCH01006064.1:15841-26214 GCA_013368495.1 Paragonimus heterotremus | reverse complement strand
CAAGGGGCGCCCGATCGGTATAGTGAGTACCCAGGAACATGCAGTTTTTATCATTCATGCCTGCGGAAAGCTAGGTGTCTGTTACAGCAGGAGTTTGAGGACAGTTGTCGTGAACTCGCTGTCTGATTTATGGTAGTTTGTTTAGAAGGCTCACACAGTTAGTGAACACGCGCTTGAAGAATGCTTTCCTATTTGGCTGGGTGCAAAAGGAAACAAATTAGCGCAAGGAAGAGCTTAAGAAAGCAGTCCTGCCGGCAAGAGGGAATGCGCAGACGGCGTCAGAGTTTCCTGCGGCCTCCGGGAGGGTGGCGGCCGTTTTAGTACCGCACGAGTATATGTGGTCATTCCTGCGGGATGCTCTGACCGTTTCTGTTGGCTCAAGGCCGGTGACTTTTGGACCGTTTTAACTTATTGAATCTCTGAAGGGTGGTTTGCAGTTCTGCACCCTCTAAAATTTAGGTTGGAAGATAACCTATGACGAACTGACCGTCATCATGCATAAAGAAGTGGGCTGGATTGAACCAAGAATGAGCCTTTCTGGACGCAGGAAGTGACCCAAACAGGCTCAGTGGGCTCTAAAGCTTAGGGATGAAATAATTTTCAACAGGACGTTTTGGTGATGGGGTGGTTGGGGGGTTAAGGCAGGATTTTCGATTTGTGGCGCCTTTGAGAGTTACCGTTCCATATACGTGCAGCTCCAGAGACACTTGGCCATCCACGGGGATGAGAGCAGCCGCTTCTGATGTGGGAGTGGGCACGTGAACTAATCCTTTCGGAGGTACTAGTCTTTCCTTAAAAATAGAAATAAGCACTTTTGCGTTGTCTTGATGTTTGCAGTCAGCCTTGACTCGTTCCCTTGTTTCATTAAGCCGAGAACGCCTCTGCATCTTCTGCAGTAAGCGACCCAGTGAAAGTCCCCTTAGATTAGTAGGACTTTTCTTTAGCTGAAATGTTTTGTTCAGAACTTCCTCGTGCTAATCCTCGCGGATGACATCACAAGAAGTCCGGGTGACTTCTTGGTAGCTTTGGAGCGATGTCTGCTGGCAGAAATTAAGCTTGGTAATTCTGGAGGGATTGAGGTGTTTGACACTGCTCTAGCCTGTTTCCCTGTGAAAGATGTGGTCGGAAGTCGTCCCCACAAAACCGGCCTCCGTTCTCGGAGTGCTCTGTCCCCCCAGTTTGTCGCGGTTTCCCAAATTTAAGCTGTAGACAAAGGCACTGCCTTACGAGCAACCTCCATACCTGGAAGAGCAAGCGCGATTTACCTGTTCTGTGAGTTCCGTTCTGACCTCACGTCAGATAAAGACGTTCGTGTCTCCATCAGAGCTGTTTCAACCGTGGCCATGTGCAATGCAGTGACATTTTTGGACATCTCGCAACTACACCCTAAAGTGTTTTGTTTCCGCTCACTTGGGGTAGCGAGTAGCGGAACAGATACAACCCCGGAGGAAATGCTGCCATTACAAAATAGGCGGCTCATGCAGATAAGTGGCTTTCCGAAGAAGCCAGCAGAGTGTACTGGTCCTCCTTGAGGCCAGTGCACTAAACGTGGTAAGAGTGTAGGCACATCTGGCATTATATACCGTTATGAACAGTCATGCGATAGCTGAATCCGCCAGAAACGTTCGATACTTCGGATGCCCTTAGATCTCGTGCGTGTCACTGTGACCAAAAACGGCGATTGCCGCTAACACTTAAGTGCTAGCGTTATCACAAAAGATAAACAGCGGGGACAGGATGTTGAGCGAGGAAATAGTAGAATCGAGTAAACATCTACTCAGACACTAGTCAGCTGAATGGATATTTTGAACAGTGACGATTACCGTACAAGTTGTGATGCTATGAGCACCAAAAATATACTGTAAGACAGACATATATACTGTAACCCAAATAATTTAATACGTAACGAAGGTGGTATGTTATTCTACGGCAAATGACAATAATCGTACGTAAATTTTTGATGTACAAGGCATCAACGGGGCAGAACTATAGGAAGACAATGACACCAAGAAAACTGAATCAGTTTCCCTTCATATCGAGACACCTGACACCAGGGGATCGCGAGCGCCTGGAGGTGGCCCTAAAGAAACTGCACGATAGAAAAAGACAAGAGGGAGTGCGACTTGCTTATTCAGAATTTTACGGCCGAGCAGGAAAGGCTTGAAGTCCGTTGGAAACCCCTTGAGTTCCCCATGTTTCCTCCGGGTAAGTAGGAGCGGCAGGGCCTTCAACGAGACTACTCGTAACACTCGTTTCCAGAGACTGGGAGGCAAGCTTAGATCTTGCAAGAGTGGTGTACTCAAACGTTTGGAGCCTCCTAAGCAAACTGGACGAGGTATATTAGTGAGTTGGCATTAATACTCCCGAAGTCATGACCCTTGCCGAGACGTGGTTGTCAGAGGACCTGATGGACGCTGAAGATTCCCCTCCCGGATAAACCCTCTTCCGCTCCGATCGCTCCAGTATTGGTGGTCGACAAGCAAGAGGTGTGATGCTTTTTATTCGTGATAACATTCCCGCCGCTCTTGTGTTGGTCAGAACCGATGGCGACGATACTTACGAGGGACTGTGATGCAAGATAAGGTTAACACCAAACAGTTCTACCATGCTCGGTGTTATGCATTGCTCTCCTGGACCGTTTCTACCTCAACTGCTAGATGATCTAAGGATGTTGGGAGCTAATAACCAGGGATTGATATTGGGGATTTCAACGCGCCTCACATCAACTGGAGAATACTAGCCTGCACCAGTGTTTTGTACAGTTTTTCAGAGACACTGCTTCCGCTGGTCCTGGGCGAGCTGTGTTTGTACCAGCATGTGAAAGCTCTCACACGGTTACAGGCTCAATGCCGCTCTATGTTGGATTTGGTGTTTCCCGCGTTAAAGTCCGACATCAACCGTGTTGACATCCTGCCCTCAATAGAGAGAAATGACCATGCGCCAGTGTATATGTGGTGGGCAAGAGGTGAACCGCGGGCAACACCTATCCCGTTTCGACGGAATATATGGAGGATTCCGTTCGAAGTAATGCGGGAGGCTGAGCGCGAATGCTATTGAGGCGGCAGTATCAAAATGGTTGATGGCCGTTGGTGCAAAATCAGAAGTAACTTGCTGGCTCCCGCGGAAATGTCGACACCCGTGTCTCGTGGTCCTTCCCACTCTAAAAGGCCACCGTGGTTCGATGTCGAATTGCGTGCCATCCTCAAGCGTAGACATCGGCAGTGGATGGACTACCAGGCTGGTCATGGTGCTTATGATACTTACCAAAAGACACGGAACGAATGTAACGCCATGAGGATAAGAAAGCGTCAGCAATGCGAGGAAGGGCTGGTCGCGGAATCGGTTACAGCACCCAAGAGGCTCTGGGCGTACATCCGTGGAAGGACGAGAACAAAGGCGGCAATTCTGGCACTAACAGATCAGAAGGAGAACGAGGTGGTTGAAGACTGGAATAAAACTCAACTAATGGCCGGCCATTAAGCTTCGGTTTTCTCCCGGGATAATACAAAATCTACCTTGCCCGATGACATTGGACCATGCTTGATCAACACACTATTTAGCGTTCAAGAGGTGGAACGTGAGCCAAGGTTGAGTGATGTCCATAAGTCCCCGGTCCGGACAAAATCTACCATTTGTTGATGCGTGAACTGGCAGTGGAATTTGCTGTGCCACTGACGGCTTTGTATCAACATTCCTCGGCCGAAGGTAAACTTCCGACGGGGTGAATACGAGTGGTGATTGCGCCCATTTACAAGGGAGGATGATGATCGGGAGCTGTCAACTACCAACCAGTATCCTTGACCTGCGTCCTTGGCGAAGTAATGGAGCAGACGGTTGCTCGTCGTCTCCTGGGGCATCCCGACCAACTCTCGACTCCAGCGAGAGGCAGCACGGATTCCGGAGGGGGCGCTTTTGTTTGCCGAACCTCCTGATTGTCAGAGAGCTATGGGTGGAAGCGAGAGCAGACGACAAGACTCTGGACGTAGCCCTTCTCGACTTCAACAAGGTGTTCGACTGAGTGACGCACAATCACTTGCTCACCAAGTTGTTAACGAACTCTGTCAGCTTGCCTATGACAAATAGGATAGCAGTCTTCCTGCGTAGTAGGTCATTCGCAGTAAGTGTCAGTCACAACTTATCGAATGGCCGCCCGCTCCACGTGGTGTGCCACAAGGGTCAGTGCTCGGGCCCTTGCTATTTCTGGTCTTCATCAATCACCTGATGGGCCAGTTGCAGTTGCCTGCGCCCGTCGTCACGGATGACACGAAAGTGTGGAGGACAGCCTCTTCAGACGAGAATGGCGATACACTACAACAGGACTTAGATAGGATTTCAACATGGACGGTGCAGTGGGGCTTGCCCCTAGACCCGAAAAAATGCTCCTCCATGCACCTGGGAGATATCACGGATGTCAAGGACTATCATGTTGGAGGTCACTTATTGACATAGTGTAATACAGAACGCGATCATGGGGCGTTAGTGCCTGACACCCTCAAAAAGCGGGTTCACGCAACACAAGCCTGTGTTGAAGCTAGGAGAGTGTTTGGGGCCATCCGTCGATCCTTCGCTAAAATGTACAGGGAGGTCTTTTGCTCACTCTTCTCATCTCATGTTCGTCCAAGACCAGAGTTCGGTCACGCTGCAGTGTTTCATTGTACACAAAGCGAAGTATCTCAGATTGAAAGAGTACAGAGTGCAGCCATACGGATGATTGTTGAGATGAGGGGCCTGCCATACGACCGGCGGCTAGAGTACCTGAACATGTACCATCGGAGTTACAGGCGGTCCCACGGTGACGGTTATACGCTTGTGCATTTTCCTTCGTCTACATTACTCATAATGTCCTCTATTTTACATTGCAGTTGTATGGCTTGTTTACGAGTTGAATAGAGCCTATCGTTTTGACAACTCATCATTTTCTTTCTCAGTGACGGTTTATTGAACGTACTTTTGGGAATCACTATAATTTATTCAGTTTATAACATGGCTGATCTTGTCTTGCGTCCCGATCGTTTCGAGGTCGGCCCCCACCCGCCTACCGCAAATGATCAGCGGCTTCACTGGCGAATGACATTCGAGAACTTTCTTTCTGCTGCAAAATCGCTTGAAGTAGATGTATTGTCTAATCTCGTTAATGATACCAGTTCATCCATATACAAGCACCTTGCGGAGTGTGACTCCTACAAAACGGCCATATGTACACTTCAGAACCTCTACATTCAACCAAGAATTACTATTTTTGCCCGACATATCCTATCCATTGCTAAGCAAGAAAACGGGCAAAGTTTGAGTGAATTTTTCCACATACTCGAAACCTTGGCTTCGGACTGTGATTTCCAAGCAGTATCTGCCAAATTATATCGTGAAGAACTTATTCGTGTTACATTCATTCATAGTTTAAACTCTCATTCTATTCGTCGGCGATTATTCGAACATAAATCCATGGACCTCACTCCAACCTTCGACGTAGCCAGACAGTTGTAACTAGCCCAACAGAAATCGCTCTCTTACAATCAACAACTCTCTTGCACCATGTCCCCACAAGCTACTGAGTATCCTCAGACGCTCTTCTCAAAGGCATATGAAGTCGAATGTACGGCAGCCACAGACAACTTTCCAAAACAGAATGGCTCCTTGTGCCATTACTGTGGATTATGTCGGCATCCGCGAAGGCGGTGTCCAGCTAGTGATGCCGTCTGCAAATACTCTGGAAAGAAAGGGCAATACGAACTGGTGTGTAATTCTTCTAAGACTGTACATTCTGCTGCAACATCGGAATCCGTATTATCGTCTATCGCAGTTACACCGGCTCCCGTGTACATAACAACTGCTGTCGTTGAGATTTATGTGAACTGTATTCGGTTGCAGGCTCTCGTTGATACAGGCAGTTCGGAAAGCTAAATATATCATTCTGCTGTTTGAGCACATCAATGGAAATTCCATTCTTCCCGTCAGAGGATCACTGTTTTGTTTCCGTTTGTTTCAAACAACTGTCCAACAACTCTATCAAATTGTCACTTTTCAACAATCTGTGTACTCATGTAATACCAGGGCATGATCTACTCAAAAGACAAATGCGTCGATATATCCCTTCATAGCTCTGAGCCACCGTTTTTACTTTGTAACATGCTCGCTATTTCTGTTACTCCGCCGTTTCTGTTTCAACATCTGTCACCTGACGGTCAACCAGTGACCACTAAATCTAAGCGTTGTTGTTTGCCCGATAAATTCTTTATCAAGTCTGAAGCTGGGAAGCTGTTGAACGACAGGATTATTGAACCTTCTGCCTCACCCTGGAGATCCCAGGTCCTGATGATTTCTAACAAACGGCAGAAGCGTCGAATGGTAGTGGACTACAGCCAGACATTCAATCGGTTCATCTATCTAGACGCCTACCCGTTACCTCGGATTGACGATCTTATTGGGAAAATCTGTCGTTATGAGGTCTTCGCCACACTCGATCTCCTGAGTGCGTCCTATCAAATACCCATCAAGGTGGAAGGAAAGATCTATACTGCTTTCGAAGCAGCTGGACGTCTCTATCAATTCACTTTAATCCTCTTCGGCGTCACCAATGGTGTAGCAGCGTTCCAGCGTAATATCGACAGTATTATCCAACGAGAGAAGTCATCTGACACCTTCGTCTACTTCGAAAATCTAACTATTTGCGGCAGTTTAAACGAAGATCATGATCGTAATCTCACACAATTATCCAACGCCGCTCGCAAGCACGGAATCACTCTCAATGAACAAAAAATGTTACTCGGACGCGTAACTTCAAATTGGTGGGTTATGAACTCTCAAAGGGTGTCGCAGAAAACCGTATCTGGAACGTCTCCTATCATTGAAAGAGCTACCAGCCCCGTCAAATCTGAAAGCATAATAGAGAATTATTGGCATGTTCGCCTGACAGTTGAAACTGACGCATCAGATATCGCTATTGCCGCAACCCTAAATCAGAATGGATGACTAGCTGCATTTTTCTCCAAAATTTTGACATCATCCGAAAGTAAGCATTTTTCTGTCGAGAAAGAAGTCTATGCTATTGTGGAAAGCTTAAAATAGTGGCGGCATTTTTGTCTGGGTCACCATTTTACGCTCATCACAGATCAGCGCTCCGTATGCTTTATGTTCGATCATAAACAAACAGGGAAAATAAAGAACAACAAAATACAGCGTTGGCGACTTGAACTTTCCAACTTTCCATATGACATTTTTTACCGTCCTGGCTCTGATAATCATGTGGCTGATATTTTGTCGCACAACTCCAAATGCTCTACTTCTCATGCTGCTGATCTAAAAACACATCAAGAATCACCGTCACCCTGAACGTACCGGTATGTTCCATCTGATCTTTGCACGCAGTCTGCCGTTCAGTCTTGAGGATGTCAAGCGGATCACTGCTCAATGCAAAGTTTATGTTGAAACCAAACCCCACTTTTCACTCCGCCACACAACTTCTGATATAAGCAGCCCAACCATTCGAGAGAATGAGCATTGATTTTAAGTGACCCATCCCTTCATCCTCAAAAAACAAGTTTTTTCTCCTCAATTGCCGATGAATTTTCCCAATTCCTTTTTGCTTATCCGAGTACCGACACTTCTTCCTAAATAGCGATTAATTGCCTTACCAATTTATTTTACGTTTTTGGCCTGCCCTCATTCATTCATTCTGATCGTGGTTCTGTTTTCAGTTCGAAAGAACTACTTATGTTCATCCACGATAAAGGTACTGCAACGAGTCGTTCCACGGCCTATAATCCATAGTCAAACGGACAATTTGAACGTCTAAACGGTACCCTAAGAAAACTATACTGCTGAGATTCAAAACAAAAAGCCGTGGTGTTGACCACTGAGAAACCGTGTTGCCAGATGCGCTTCATTCTATACGTTCTTCACTGTACACCGCTGTATCGAATTTCGAGACCACAGTCGTGCGAAAATCCGACCCAACCCAATTCTCCCTAAACATTTATCCCTGTATATTCTACCGCCCCTTTGTCTGCCCTTCAATTGGCCTTGACCTAGATGTTTTGTTTTATCACGTCAATTGTCAGTTGTACGAATAGCCACTTATCGCTTTCTATACTTTGCTTGTGTGGTGCGTGCATCACGTTTTGGAGCTCGGCTCGCCCCTGTCGTTTTTGAACCTGTTGACTGCTCGAAAGAACTCTGTTGGGTGCGAATGTCATATTATGTGCCTATAGTTCATCTTTAGCCCATTTGGCATCAAATTGTAATTATCTTCTGGAAACGATCTGTCGATCGAAACTGCTGAGGTTGTCCATTTATTAACTTTGATCATTTGTTCAATAGTACCGTGGCTTTGTGAATCAGTCTTGTTTTGACCATTTGGGATCGTTGGTTTATTGCTACGCGTTGCTCAACATTTTCGTGGAGCATCGTACAGTACTCAACATTGATCTTCAGACCGCTTACCTCTTGATGATGTCTGACAATTGCAAGAAACAACCTATACTGGAAGGTCAATTGAAGTCATCCAAGCGAGTCAAAAGTGCTTTTGATTATGTCTCATGCTCTGGTTCCCGTAGTAGTTGTAATAGTCGTAAGAGTGTTCAGGCTAGATCTGCGTTGTTACGAGCTGAAATGAAAGAAATACAGCTTAATGAAGAAGTTAAGCTACAGATGGTTTTATTGCGAGCTACGTCAGAAGTAGAGGATGTTAGGTTGAACGCCATGCTAGTCGATGAGGACGAAGATATCTATGACGAACATGTAGAAGCAGAAAACAGAGATGATAGAAATGAACGAGACGCCCACATACATAATTTTCTTGATGATTGTAGGACACGTTTGAATTCGATGACCGTCCGTACTGCAGAGCAAGTACCAACTACGTCTGGTGTAGAATTATGCTCCGCACTAGCCCCACTGTCTGCAAGCTTGACGCTGCCGAAAGTGTAACTTGGTTTCTTTGATGGCAATCTCATGACTCATTGGAAATTTGTGCGACAGCTTGATAGCTTTGTTGAATCTAAGGTGTCGGATGATGGTCAGAGGCTACTCTACCTGAAGTATTGCTGCAAAGGTCGTGCTAGAGAGTCAATAGATGAATGCGTCATGCTAGAACCTAGCGCTGGCTATCGCAGAGCGCGGCAGTTGCTAAAAGAACTTTTCGTACGGTCACATTTTTCGCTAGATCTATGATAGATGGGTTGCTGCCCAACGGCAAGTGTGTGGGCAACAGTACTGAAACTGTGTCACAATTGTCCATACGAATGCAAAACTGCTCTATTGCACTGGGTCAAATGAACTATATGGCCGATCTCAACTCGGTGACAACACTAGAGCGGATCGTGAGAGCCTTACCCTTGTATCTACAGCACAGGTGGGCAGAAACTGCGCATCACCTTTTTTGCACGTTGCGAGAACCATCCTTCAACGAACTGACGGAATTTCTCTCACGTTGTGCGAGGATTGCGCGCAGCAGATATGGTCAGGTAGTTAATGAAAGTGAACGGAAGAACTCGAGGACAGTGCAGTTGTCTGGGGCAGCCGTCAAAATACGAAAAGAGGTCCCTTTGAGTCATCCAGCCTTTTCGCTGGACAAGATCGGGCAAAAAACCCTCGTGATTGTTATACCTTATGCTCCCGTAGGCACGCCCTCGAGGCGTGCGATTCTTTCCTTGCCATGGAGGTCCCCGCGAGATCGGACAACTTGTGACGACTTGCATGCTGCTTTGTTTGTCTTAAGCTGTACCACCGAGCATCAGACTGCAAGATTACGCCGCGTTGCGGCGTGAACGGCTGTGGTGGGCGTTACCATAGTCTACTGCATCTCACGCGCACAGAGCATGTGGTTGAAGAAGATAGTAGACATCAGGGTACCTGCAATTTGGCTAATACCGTTGAACGGCCTACAAGACTGGGTGTAGTACCGGTGACACTTGACCCGATACATGGATCAGTGTCAACATATTTATTCTTAGACCCCGGCTCAGATACCACTCTAGTGAAAGAGGGTCTACTCGAGCGTATCGGCGTCTCAGGCTCCCAGTCAGTGACGACGGCGAATGGGTTAACCACCGCCCATTGCAAGAACGTCCGCCCTAGGATTTTTTCTGTAAATGGGCAAGAGACTGTTCATATAAACAATGCCTATTCTGTGGCAGATCTACCCATAAGACCTGTGGCGTCGATAAAAAAGGAAGCCCAAAGATGGTCACACCTGAGGGATCTTTCGTTCGATGAGATTCCCGATGCAGAAGTGACCATCCTTGTTGGCTGTGACGTGCCTGAGGCTCACTGGGTCATGTACTAGAAACTTGAAAAGCGCGGGCAGCCCTACGTAGTTAGATCACTACTTGGTTGGGTCCTTAGCGGCCCGCTCCAAAGAAAGCCGCGAGAGATTG
>LUCH01006063.1:13413-30983 GCA_013368495.1 Paragonimus heterotremus | reverse complement strand
AGCAGTGCACTGTGACCAGGTGAATTCTCTATATAGCCACCTGCAGATTTCACTGGCCTGCACGCAGTATGATGTGTAAAATAGTTCCAAAACTCATAGTTACATATTGTATCTAGGCTATTAAGAAAGTTCGCATGATGCATGTTGTCCGATTGATTGTCTGTATGCCATGTGAATACGGCGCGTACCCGAACGCACACGTGTCACACACACACTTCCGGTTTAATCGCTCCTCGATGGCCGGTCTCTAGCTAACTTACGTGTCGGTGCCATTTCTAGAGCAATAAGAGACCATCTGTATGTTTCGTGCAATAAATATTCGGTCTCTTCTCTCAACGACCATTTGTATTTCGCGTCTGCTTAATTCGTACCAGGGGAAAACGACTTAGTGCGCCGTGCACTAAACCTACATGAAACGCGGGAGATTCATGTGGTTTAGAATGGATAGAGAGCGAAAGGCATAGGGGACTTAGCCAACAACATATTTGAAGCATTTTGATTATGATTATAATCACGTGGTTGGCTCTAGCACACATGTCAGTTAAATGTAAAAGTCTAATGCTCTGTTATTGGTAAGATTTTATATTGATGTATCAGATGAATTCAGCAGCTCTATTTTATTGTTCAGATTAATGAGGGGAGATGGATGCTTTAAGTTTCGATGTTCGACTGAAGTGTATGGAAAACAGACCTGTACACCGGAAAAGCCTGTGGTGAGAGAAGCGAATCCAGCCGAATTTAACCGAATGTGACGTGAGTACTACTGATGTAAACTAACTTATCACATCATGGATTTTTCAAAATCTGGCAAACGCTGTTTAACAACATAACAATCAGATTGACCAGTTGAGTAGAAAGTTTCATCGTCCTAGTAAATATCATCCAAAAGAGTTGATGTATATAATGCAATGAACTCGCATTATTGGATATTCGCACAGACAGTGGGTAATCCCCAAATGCAACAAACACCTGTTTCATGTTCACTGGCGAATACTAGATCGATACATTTGTGGCCGCTGTTTACGTCGACCACATTCTCTAGAATTTCTCTAAATTCGGATTTTCCAGACAGGTCCCTTGATCATCAGTCATGCATAATGTGCTCATATTTTGAGCTACACCTAGAAACTCAAATATATCAGTATCATACACAAAAAGTGAGTAACGAATAAGTTAGATTAATGGCAAAACAATGTTGACGTTGTTTGGTTCCTTAAATGCAAAGCAAAATATGATGTATCTAACAAGTGAATTAACAGATGGTGGGAGACGACTGTTGCCTTCGCCTCGTCATATACACGGAATTGATGTTGAATATTGATGAACAACTTACGGAACAGTGTGAATTACGATCATTTGAGAGAAACACAGTATCGTTACAATCGCGTTTGTAAGCGTGAACTGAGGCAATCTGGTCGTCCGGGGCATGCTGCTCTCTGTTTGCGCACATTCAAATTGACTCGAAGTGAACTGCTCAAGTTGGAGTCTGTTATGTTTGTTTCGTGCAATTAATGTGCGAGAACTCATGAGGGGTGTTGTGCACTTCGTTTGTTTACCGTATTCAGGCATTTTGCTCGACCATTCAAGATCCAAGTGAAACCGTGAATTGTTGTGCGCATGATGGTAACAGACAAGAGACACAGACGCCAAAGTGTTGTTCATGTAGTATGTGAAATAGTGGAACGTATGTGATTGAAAAATTGGTTTGCATCTCGAACTAGTGTTTCGAATCGATCTATCTCCCTTTGGTATCTGTCTAATATTCGCACACTTCATTCTGCATTTCACGTGACAAGTTATCGGATGGAAGAGTGAATAGGCTACACGACTGTTTGAACCGCATCGAAATCAGATCATCTTCCTCGGGGATATGCTTTGCTGTTCACATTGTTCAAAATACATGGACAGGAGCAGTGCACACGATCAAGTCGAACATCACGTGTTCATACATGGGTACAATAATCCTCACCTTCTACGTGAACACGCTACTCACTGCTTCGTACTACATGTATGGCTGTCAATGATCGCCTGTTATGCAGCCTGTTTTTCAGCTGCAACACAAACCACACATACACGTTGTCACATTCTGGACATTTCAAGCTCGAGAATAGTAGCAAAACAGTCCTACACCCACCAATCGACTACCTTCGCTTATTTCCATCATGTATTCATCAGTGATTACAATTTCATATTTTATCAAGCATTAGCTAATCCACATATTCACACACACACACGCATATGTATATCCTATCGAAAAATGTAAATTTACCATGCAAATAACCAATTGTTACTGCATTCGATGTACAGGGAATTTCTAACGCGTTCCATCCTCAATGTCAACTTGGGCCGGATGTGTAATCAACTTGTTCATTCCGGTCCTCATATCAGTACATGTGATAAAATTAGCCGAACCCTTTGTCCAATTGATATACAACGTGAATACATCAACTCATTCGTCGGAAACATTAACTTGTGAAATCAGTTCACCTATTCTTTCTAATAATCTGCTTAAACTGGTCAATGAAAACTGTCTGTTTTGCAAACCATTTTGATGATTCATTCACTGGTTTACCTTGAAGTTCAACATGTACTTTTCATTCTAATACACAACATTTGTAGCATTCTACTAATACATACCTTTTTTGTCCGTCTACTGAAAACCGTACTAAAGTTTATCCAAATTTATTTCTCGCACGTGCTGGCCTCTACGGACTGCGGGTGCGGAAGAAAGAAGTATAATGGAAAGTACAACATAGTACTTTTATTTTCGTTTTCACCTTGAGGAATCTATTTTGTATCTGTGAGTTTTATGGAATTATACAATAATTTTACAGTGAGACTTCATTAGCTGTTTCATACAAATGTGTAATCTTCAGTTATCCGCTTGACTGTAGCAGTCTGTTTTATTCCACTTTTGCTGAAATTCGTTAAAGTAGCTTCAAAGTTTGCAATACTTTTTCTCAGGGAGTTGTATCACAGTGACCTGAACCAAAGCAGTCTCATTTAAACGTTAGCACTTTATGCGGAGTACATTGTGTTCTCAGTCTCATCACTGTGTGAAGCTCTTGTATGTGTGTTGCGTTTATCTTTCACTACTCCATGGATTTCGTACAAGCTTAAACAACCTTGTCGCATTGGAACTCTCTGGCGCTCAACTGTGAGGTTTAGGAAAGAAAACCTGGTTGATAATAATATATAACTTACTGTTCATCTCAGACGCACGTTACTGATTTCATCAGCCTCAGTGCGTAGTACACTTTACTAAGATGAATCGTCAGATATATGATTTCTGTTACTTATCATAATGAAGGAACGGAAACAGGTAACTACTTTCCAGAATGTCTCCAAGACTAATCCATTTAGAGACATTGAAACCAACTAACATTCGTTAGAAAATAAGAATTTCTAAACTACAGTTTACACGTTAACAAGAATTAATGCAATCACATCAAAGTTAGAAGACGAACACCGGTAAATGTATCGTTAACCGTCGACGGGCCACAACGTCGACGTGACCTTGTTTTTCAACATCATAGTATGCCACCACAACACATGGTTCCTAAAATTTGCTAAAGCCGTCACGATAAACCGGTTCAAAACTGTGTACAAAAAACAATTATTCGTGAACCTGAGGTTGCCATGATCCTAAATCGTAGTGAGTGCCATTCAGATTACAGGATTTGGCGTTTTTGTTATTGTTGTTTTTATTGTTCATACACCCCAAAGTACTGTAGACGTTAAATTTGGAGTTTCCCGTGTTATTGGTTATTTGGTACTGACGAGCCAATACGAAAAGCTAGCATCTACCAATGTTCGTCTTCTAACTGTTTTGTTCGAACATCGAAATATTTGAAACAATGTTATTTCATTTTCTAACCACAGTAGTTCCAGGTAGGTTTACATTGCTAGTTGTGAATTCTTGGGATTTCTACATGGAATATGTGGTTGTATATTTAGTCAAACTAAACATCAACGAATTCGTGTTCGCAAAACGTTCGTCACATTCTGCATGAATGATATGTTCTGCTGCACGGACATTACTGGGACAGACATACAAGTGTTGTTGGCCAGGCGACAACATTTCTGTGCGAAGTATGAAATAATCTCTTTGGTATGGTCCATTAATTCGTCAGCTGAATCATAATACCCTTCCTTATTTTTCAGACGTTTCGCTCGTTTAATTTCACGGTCCTCTATTCTAGTTACAGTGATCATTAGTGAACGGAGTGTCATTTCGTTGGACCGGTTTGCAAGAATGGGGAAGTTTCGTTCTACAAAGCGGAATGTTATGGTAAGGGTAGACTATTGAGACAGTCGATATGTGAATAACTAAACGCACTAATAACAGTTGTCAAATTGTGTGTGGGATGAATTTTCGAATCAGTACTGAAACCCCACGGAATACAAGCAATGAGTAAAAAACACATTTCCGAATAGTTTCCGGATTCCCAGTTATGTGGCCAGCTGTTTTCGGTAATTCTCATCGGAGTTTTATAATTATATAGGGTGCATGAAAAATGAGAGCAAATCAAATAGGTCATTAGAATCATTGACATGGGGTGGATCAAATTCGACTGGAGTGGGGGTGGGAGTGTTGGAGAATGTGTGGCATTATCGTTCGTGCCTGCCGTGAGACTTGCATTCGGTTGTGTTAAGCGGTTCACGCCCGATTGAATGAATTCTATGGGAATCTGGAAACGACAGTGGAATAGTTGGCTAAGGCAGATGTAGGGTTTGTACGAACTGTTCTTGGGCACACAGACACAGGTTGTAGAGTCTACTGGCAATTGCCTCAGCCGTTGATAACAGTCGTAATGTGACAGCTCTTGAGTGGGCTTGATGAATTGTGTAGATGACTTGGAAGACATCATCCGGATTAATTTGTTGACTAGTGCCAAATGGATGAGAACGGCTTGCATTGTAAATGGGCTTTATTGAACCGTTGCGAAGGCGGTTTGGGAGATGTTCACGAATCCTTTCCGAGAGCTGCCTTGTGGTTCTCCCAACATAACCTGCTTGACAACAACAGGTGAGAGAATAAACACAAAAGGACGAAGAAAACCTAGGCAAGCTATCTTTGAAGTGTGGCACCACTATCGGGCAGGTATTGAACAATATGATGACCCGTGCTGCAGCATAAGCACTGTCAACTGCATTACAAACTCGACGACGGATAATTTCACTGGTAACTTCCCCCTTGTATGTTGGGGTGTTAAGGACAGACATTTTATCCACCGTCTCAACAATTTCATGCCTCAATTCTGGTTGCATGTTCCTGTCCAGGAATCGTTACGGATATCCATTTTGACTTATCACATCTCGAATGTGCTTGAGTTCATCCGATATAGTATCTGTCGTATATATCCTTTAGGCTCTGCTTGTAAGGTAACAAACCAAATTCCACTGGTACTTCAGCGGAACAAAGTTGGTGAAGTGCATGTACTGACCAGTCCACGTTTTTCCCTATGAACTGCCATCTGAACTGATCCATCAATTCTAGCCTACAGCCTTGACATACGCTCTTCTTGATTGTCAGATTGTCAGTCAGTTCACCGTAAGTCTTAACCCGCGCTGAAGTGAGCGAATAGAGTACCGACAGTATTTTCACATGTTTGATCAGTACACCTGTGCGTTAAACTGATTCTAAAAGTGTAGATCGATCCACCAAATCGACCCCATCCTTATAGTCAAGAAGTATGGCAGTTGTTGGCCGGCGGTACACATGACGCTACTTCAGAATTTGGTGAACATTGACAATATGATTGGCACACCTCTGTCCATGACGAAAGCTTGTGTTGGAACTGGTCCAACTGAATAATACCCACTACGGAAAACCAATCGACAATGAAACACAAAACTTAGCTCGTTGATCCTCGTGTATTTCTATCTTCTCTGGAAAGTAGAGTGTACAGATAAAGCACGTCAAGCTAGCGAGGCACGGATTGAGTTGATTGTAGCGCCGAGACGAATATTACGAAAATGATAGCTTGACTAAAACGAAAGTAAGTTATAAGCTAAAACATCAAGAGTGCACAAGTGGATGCAACCATCAAACTTATCATTTATTATAGTCGCTACACTTGCCTGTTCTTTCCTAATATGTACCTGATGAGCTGCATTGAGTTGACGAAGTTTGATGGATGTCAGAACACCAGTAACGACTGGGGTCAAGAGCTTCGAACCCCCCTTCTTGCAAATGAGGACTATCGAGTGATCACAGCACAGGAGCATAGTCTCTGTCATGCACAGAAGTTGGAACAGGTGAACAGAGGTCTCTACTAGCGTCTTTCTGCCTTCTACGAAAAAATGCCAGCACGAGATTATCTGAATCAGCGATTCTATTATGTTTGAGAGGCGGTGGGTGCAGAATGCCATCTAAATTGACCCATCCTGCATGATACAGTATCTGTTTCATTATTCTGTGAGATTTGGGTCCAGCGGCTATTAGAATGTTCAGGATGATAGCAGTTATGCTTGCTTCCTAGGCTGGTTTAATAGATGTGCTTTAACGATGGCATAGCCAGTTTGTCAACAACCGGCCACCAGTGCCAGTGAGGCGGTTGCAGCTGCATAAACATATGCATGAGATGGCTGAGAAAATTATACCAGATGAAATAGGTGAGTAAAACTGGAAAATGTGGAGCGGATTGCTGTCTAATTGGAAATCTATTTGGTTTGTTATGACTTTCCAATATGATTCGCACCTATCGTATGTAACTAAAAAGTTGATGAAAAATATCTGGAACAACCATTTGAAGGACTGACACGTAGTGAACTAAATGGGAATCTGGAGAGAACTGAGACAATCCGAAACTTACTTTGTTTCCGGAAATTACCAACACGGAATCATGTTCACTTCTTGTCCAATCGTTTTGTCTGTCCTTTCATTTTGGAGCAATAAATTCCTCGTCCTTACTTGTTCCCACATAATTGTATCTGAATAAGATGTGAATATATGAAAAAATAATTCTGCCCATTATTTCCAAGTATACTGCGATGAGTTTCGAATAGTTAACTGGAAACAAACTTTGAATGCAGGAAATTTTATGACGCTTTTGAAAGTTGCCTTCATAAGATGACCTCCTACTAAAATGCATTTTGTTTTGTATGCTGATTTGGCCGAAGGCTATCGGAAACATGTGGTAGTGTACAGCAGAAAGTACTTGGTGAAACTGGTCCAATCTGAGAGGTTTTGCTGTCTAGTCTAATTTGATGAAGTAGATGTTTGAATAATTTGGGAAGTTTCGGAATGATATGTAGAAAGATAAGGTGTTGACGAAATTGGAAACGTGTGGGATCTCACGAATGTTTTTGGATTGATATCAGTGTCTGCAGTCATGAACTGGCAAATGATGTGTACGAGTAATGGATCACACATTTGAATTTGTAGACAGTGTAAGCTATATGCTTGTTACTGACAAGATGATGGCATACTTTGATGTCCAGTCGTTGATCACGGACATACCCTTGAGTGAAGTAATCAACATCATTTAAGACTGTGTGAGAAAGAACCATCTGAAGTTATTTTTACCGGCGTTTTATGTATGCAGGCATTTTACCCTGCGCACCGTTTACACAAAGTTTGTACGAGGTGTTGAATTGTATCGTCAAGTGGATTGTGTAACCATAGGTTGTCCTCTTGGATCTGTGCTAGCCAATATTTTCATGACTCTTCTTAAGAACAGAGCACAAAATATTGTCAGCTCAGCAAATTTTCACAAAAGACATGTTGACAACATATTTGTGGTGTGCGAACCACGTAGTCAGATAGAAACCATGTGCACACATCTTAACAGTTTGTACCACAACATCAACTTCACCGGCGAAATCGGGTAGAAATATCAGCCATTCTTTCTGGATATCGGACTGACTAGATGTGAAGATGAATCTCTCTCTATATGTATTTTCATAAATAAGGCTCAAACTGATTAGTCACTGCACTCAAAATTTTTAGATTCAATCCAGATAAACGCGGGTTCTTATGAACACAGTGCCGTCGAATTCAGAAAATTCGTTTGGATGAACATATTTCTGAGGAGCTCAACTGCATCCAGCGCAGCCTCATCAGAAATGGATATCCAATTTGTTTTATCGCCATACATTCTAAGCCGCCCGATTCGTGACCAGTCCTCCAAAAAGTACTGCAGAAATCTGTGTTAATGTGCCTACCCTACAAATGAGGATACGTCGTGAATGACGATCGTTGCGTTCTTCGCATACATACGTACGTCATCCACATGTGAATGATTGAATGGTTTGTCAACACTGTCTGATATATCAAGTGTTCTTATGGTTTAATTATGTAACATCTTACAGTCATTTGTACAACTTATTTTGTCAGTTATCCTCATGTTATCTTGTCACTAGTCTAATGAATATAGTTTTCATTAATTCACACTTATTTGGAAGAAGTTTACTGAACGTTTAACGGTGTGATAGTAAGATATGGGACTTGATATGATTCATTCCAACAGTGAACAGTACGATGGTCAACTGGCAAACAATAAACTTTAGAGGTTGAACTTTGTGGGTCAGGATATTATGACGTAGAAGGATTTTCAGTAAGTGGTAGTCTTTTCAGTCTACCGAATTCCAAGCGGATACATGTTTCGCATATTCATTGTCCATATTGCCACAGAGACCGCTGAACAGAGTAAAAGAACAGATTTAATTCAGAAACATACTGTCGTGTAAAACAGGCCAATGAATGCACTCTGGGACATCAAAGATAGTTCGCACGCAATTGGAACGTATCACATATGTGTTACTTTGATAGATGTGGTGACTGATTGAAGAACATAACATGACTATCAGTGCAGTCGGAGAATTGACGTATTCGGTCGTGGGCATATCTGACAAAGATTACCGCGTCGTCTTGAGGGAAAGCAAACAGTATTCGGCCGAAATACGTCTGATGGATTTGGTATGTTAAAATTTAAACTGGGTTTCGCTTCTACAAACATATTTCTGAGTGGAAATTAGCACTCGGATGCAGTGGAAGCATTCACGTTTGACGATTATATATCTACGAACTCCAACGTAAGAGGGTCAAACCGACGTCGATCACCACTGTTTGAATACAGTGTGACTAATAACCGAACTCAGATTTAATGCAACATTCTTCATTTGGAACATTTGTGTATTTAACAACTTTATATGATTTTCTGGAAGATATGTTTGCAAGCATAAATCACTAGGAAGTGTTTAAGGAAACATAAAATCACCCTAAACTTATGTCACGAATGTCAATTTTCCTTCCGAGTGAGGTAATCATTTTTGATGAGTTTGTTTCTAGATACAAGTGAGTGTAACCCGAAATGATGACACCAATCTATTCGCGAAGGTACTAGGTTAAGCAACTGATCCTCGTTGCTCAACCATTAATTCTGTATAGTTTTGATCAGTGGCGCACTTCCCTCAACAAGTTTGCATGTTCGGGGGGATATGAGCACGTTCCTGGCTGCCAATTTGACTTGCAAGCGACAATGAATGGGAATGTTGTATTACTGTACAGTAGGAACGACAGACAATGAACTACGAAAGCGACTGCCTTACGTTTCAGAAAGCACCTAGATCACACAGCATTATGACAACTTCAACGAAAATTGAACTCAAGTGTTTCAATCAGCAAATGTTGAGCACTGTTTTAACTACTTATACTGATACGTAGGCAGATAGCTTATTTGATGTACACAGAAGGTCATTCACATTTGACCGTTAACATCAAGCTTATGTAGACATTTCAGACTTTCTAGTTCTTGACGGACACTAGGTTCAACAAACGTGTTTTTCTGTGTCATTGATGCATTAATATTATACAACCAATTTCCAAAGCCAATTGAAAATACATAAACACTGCTAGATTTTCGAAACAGAGTAAATTGAAGCTTCCTCATTTGCCGTCCGGAAGTTGATCTGAAGATGGGCAAAGTTTTGATAATGTTTCCCATATTCGTAATGAAAAACTACGCCATTTTATTTCCATTCTGGATCTTTCTCCTAAAACATCGTATTTCAACGTGAACTGCAATCAATCGCGCAAACGTTGCGTTTGTTATGTAGAGTGATCGAATATTCAAATATAGCGTTTGTGTTGTGTTGTGAATCGAGCACAAACTGTTCACCTGGTTTTACTATGATCATCTAAGGACCGGAAATATTGGTGGTGATCGGTGCGCCACACTTCGCTACGTTACAGCCGGATGATAGGTGTAATGGAAGAACTGGTACTTGAACAGTCTGACGCAGACAATGAAAGCGACAGTTGCAAACAGTGAATTCTGGTTGGTCGATCCACTGGTTTAACATAATTTGCTATCTCTCGACAAGATTCGGCTAGCTGAAGCAACATGACTCTGGTTGATTGGGTGGTATTCATGGGTTAACTGTCCAAGTTGCATCAAATATATTTATCCATAAATGTTTATCTGTGTTATTTGATGCAGAAGTGCAATTATTTGTTTCAAGTACAAATGACGTTGTGCTGTTGATTTCAACGGACAAGACATAGGTGATGAATTACTGAAATAACTTTGAGACAATCTGCAGTAGTAAGAAGAGTCCGGGTAGATATCTCACACGACATTTCAAGTGACTATAAATTGTAATTTCCTTTCAATCAACCATTTGTACCTTTGTGGTAATACTAGTTACACTTCGATGAGATCAGTTCACCCGAGCAATTTATCTGACATGTTAGCGCATCGAGTCAATTAGAACGTATAATGTGAACACATGTGTATGTCTTGATTTTTATAACCTAAGAAACGATAGTGGATAACACCACAGTGTCAGATTACTGTTATCGTATTGTAGCGAAAAGGCGTTCAATAAAGCACAATCCTTATTGTCCGACTCGCTAGTTCCCACGCCACACATGCGCTCGCGACTTTGAATCGCAATTCCAGTCCAAAACACCCCCAGGTTTCCGCTCACACGTCGTGTGCACTTCTATCCGGTTTGGGTGTTTGAGTTACGCCTTCTATGAGGTATTCCACCGAGAGTTGGAATGCTCGCACTTTCTGCATGACAGTCCACCACAATATGCACAATGTGCAGACAGCATGGTTGTAACAAACCCCGAGAAGAAGGCTTTACACTCGCTCTACGAGAGACAGAGGGAAAAACATCGGTGAACATGTGTATAAGAACTCAGTACATTTTGAGTGAGCAAATATTTAGCGAGGACGTCGTATAGGATGAGTCCAGAAAAGAACACGTGTTGTGACATATTGGTTTCAGATTCGAAGCTTAGAAACAGAAATGTTTTGGCTGTGTATGACTATCTTCTGACATCTCGGGACATGAATTTTCAGCCGCTTCACGTATTCATATCTTGAACAAATGCAGGACATTTGAATAAACATGCTTAGGTCAAGAAATTACTGGTACAGCCGTGCACCTCAAGGATAGCTCAAAAAAAGTGGTCGCATCCAGTATTCGTTGTGAAAACATATCTACTGATTCAGTTTCGAAGTTAATTCGAGAAGGTGAATGTTTGGATTTTGTAGAAAGCGAACTGACTAATGAAAGACAGATGAAGATTATGACCGAATGCGTGCAACTGCATGCCTGCAGCTGGGTCTCATAGGAGATATGGGAACACATTTAGGAGCGATCTGACTACACGATGTGATTTGTGTCCGGTATGATATTTTGAAAATTGTTTATATACTCTGAACTGATCTGGAACAATGAAATTAACAAATTGTTTTCGGTGGATGGCACTATTTCGGGACAGATGCGGCAAGGAGCTGGCAATAGGTGAAAAGTTCTTCGACGATAATCTTGGGGGAAAAGACAGGTGAGCAATGTAGGAGCACACAGACCGTAATAGAATGACTGACCAAGTGGTGGAGAATGGTGAGAGAAATTAAGCGACGGACAAAGCATGAAAACCGCTAGTGTTTGGTGGAAACACTAACAACACGAAATGAACATGTCGTGTTGCTGGTCAAAGTGATCCCTAGGCAGTTACCAGAAAACAACTGCGGAGAACGTTCATTATTTATGTAAAGAGCAGGCATTAGGGATTCTCTCATATTGATTCTCCGTCATGAACGAAAGCGGAATGTCAACACATTTCGATGTGTTGACGGATTCAGACACGTTTGCTAGCTCGGAAAATCTGTCTGTTAGTACGGTGGAAGATAATCGATCAGCGTGTTTGTTATCCAACTCCACGTCATCTGTATATTTGATTACAAGTGTGTACATCTACTGACGTGGGTGTAATATAGGGTGGAAATAATAGACGAGACAAGATTGCGCCCTATAGCAATGAAGAGTTTATGGTGAGTGACGATGATGCTTGATCACCGAATTGAGCAAACTAACTTTGATGTGAAAAGTAGCCAATTGAAAGTTCGACGGCTGGGGTTTGAATTCCAGATTGTTTGAGAACTCGCTGGACGCGTCAGATATCATTGTTATGGTCAAGGAAACACACGTGGACGGATCCTGGCTTCGATCAAACAGTGACAGAATGGAGTGAACTAGGTAAGGGAGAGCGTCCGTGGTTTGGCGTGAACTACGACATGCAAATTGACCAGAATCCATGTGCTTTACCCAAGTTTCCATTCCAGAACCTTAAGCACTGTACAAGTACATGAGATAGAATAAAATTAAGGAATTGGTGTTATGCGTGCCATTCTCCAACAGTCAGCATTGTTGGGTTGTGTGAATCATTGAGTGAATGACTGAGCTAGGGGCCACCAAAGGAGTTGCGCACATTCCTTAGGAACAGTCGGTGATAGGCCATCAGACCCGGTTCCAGCTGGATAAGTTTTATGAAATCAGTTGAGCTCCCAGCTGGATCGATGGAAACCAAAAGCTATCAAAGAGCTCAGAAGTAGTTATCCTTTATTCTGTTAAAATTACGATTAAACAATTCGATGTCGATATCCAGCTTTTTGGATAGAGTCTTCATTCCACTCAACCTCCTCATGATTTGACAGCTCTCTGGATAGATTCGTTTTCCAGTATCATGTTGATGTACACGAACTTCGAACGATGCATTTCACATCTGATAGACTTTGAAATGCGTGTGACAGGTGAATAATTTGTTGGCTTATATGATTTCCATAACTACTAGTAATAGTCTTGGAATTCTATGTTTGAATGAAAAAATATACAGACAGAGATATTGGTCAAACACTGACTATCACTGCGTGGAAGTTTTAGCAGGATGTATTATCTACATTCAGCAGAATTCGACTCCCCGCCATTATCATTCCGAGATGTAATTGAACTCACCCACTTTGATATAAAACTTCAGTCGTCTAGACATTCTGACAGTGTTTGAACAAGCATTGGAAAAGTCTAATGGAATGTGTCATCAGTGTATTCGGTGAGTAAATTGGAGACCATTGCTATCTTTGCTTTCTGGTGAACATGGACCAAATAAAACTTGGATTCAGCTAGCTTGAGATGTGTTTGATTCACAAATTCATACTTTGAGCACAGTATTCTTTTGAGTTAGTTTGTCTATTTCGTATATATTGGTTGCTTCAATGATCAAACAAACTACTTCCATTCCTCACTCAGTCATTCTCTGATACGTTTCGACCTCAATTTCTATGTCTCAGTAACCAGGTTTTGTGAAGTTCTATTCATCTACGATTGCCTAGTGTATGTGATTGTTATGACCGCAAAATACACTTAGCCAACAAGTTATTTATTACACAAACTCCCTGTACGGTTTGTATTAAACATGGGACCACGAACACGTGCACTCATTTGCACAACTGACGTGCATTCACACACATTGGACAGCAGTACGTTGTCATTCGCCCTGGTGGTAACTTCCCCATTGCACGTACGCACTATTCTGATAGTTGCTACTGGTCCATCTTCTTCCTGGCGTTGAAGCTTACACTCTCGTTTCTGAATGTCGCTTTTGAATAGTATACTACTCACAAACGAAACTGCCTGTTTGATACAACACTAATAATGGACTGTTAATCGCAATTGAAATAGTTTTACAGCCGCAGTCTATTTTTGTCCCAAAAGTTGATGTCTTCTTATAATAAGTTTACACAAATATTATTGCCTTTGCTGAAATCTATCGCAAAGTTGATTAAAAATTTTACTGTTCCACATTGTGGCATTTACGAAACAGTGGGCGTAGGACAGACAACAACATAAACGGAACCTATCGAGTACGTTGATTGGCAAATTTGCTTATGTCGAACACGACCATTACTAGGCGGATGAACAAAAAAGAACAACACACTTCTCAATCTAATTCACTAAATAAGTAAACACATGGCTTTTGTTGTCTCAGTCTGTATTGTTCAGGTGGACCGTCTGTGTTTCTCGTGTGAAAAATACACACATTTAAAATGCCTTGTGTATAATGCGCTATTTTGTTTTTGTAGGAGTACTCACGCAAATATTGACGGACACACCCAAAGTTAATGTCAATCATTAGACATTATAGGTGAAAACTTAGAAAACATGAGTTGTTGCATCAGTAAATCAATCTAACATACGTCACTACGAGGCAATTTCCCCTTCTCCTGGAAAATTCGCTAAATTCTATGTTCGGTGGACATGGTTTGTGTGGTTAGGGTGATAGAAACCGTCTCAATTAAGAGCAAACATTGAAGTGTGCAATGGAAGCTGCTGACTATAAGTCTCTGTATCATTCAATAATTATTGACACACTTAACGTGTTCGTTTTGGGGAAAGTTCACAACACTTCTGAGGGAGGTCAACCAAGACGATTGAAGCGTAGAGTATTAAAACTTGTCCGTGAATATGTGTTACTCTTAGCTCATTTGTTAGCATAACTGAAATCATTTTCTCATTATTTTCTACTCCGGGAAGCCTTGAAGCTTAAAAATTCAGTGGATTTACTTCTTCTTGCTGTGAATATTTGATGCCAGAGTGATTGCCACTTCAGCTGCTGTATTTCAACAGTTATTGAATTTCAGAATACGTGGCTTTAGCTACAGCAAATCAGTGGGACAATCTCTATGGTGACCAGATTTGCGACGGCCAGTCTTCAGGCAGAACAGTGTCTGCTACCTACGAATGATATATTCAGAGCTAGCCTGCTGGCATGTAACAAACAATGGAGTGGCATCCCCATTGTGAGCAACTTGGTGGATATCAGCTCAATCTCACCAGAATACAGTCCACCTGATAAAAATTTCGCTACTGAAAGGCTTACATGTCAAGACATAACCCTGACACTGATACTGAAAATTACCATCGTGTTTGAATAGTCCTATCAAAACTGAGACGATGATGTGGTGGACAGTTAATTTTCAATAATCCTGTCGTTAGCTAAAATCAGCGAAGAGGTATCCTCAGTAAATGTTATGAGACAAGTGGGCAAATATGTAAAGATGCTAGTTAACATGTAACAACATTTGTGCATACTAGAACCCACGCAGTTTGTGATGGAACAATTGTTACGCACCACTCTCATGGTCAGACGTTGGTGTGCAGATGGGGTGTTTATGTTAGACGATCGGTAACAGGTGATGCAAGGGCTGAATGTGCTTTTTGTGAGCATGGGATTGGGAGTCGCATAATCTGATTATAATCCACCCAGATATCAGAAAATTTTACAGCCTACTGCTTTCAACTAAACGATACCAATCTTGCAATGGACTCCGAATGCAGTAGTTAGCGATGTGATCAACTTTTGATGACAAATTCTCATCCAGACTGACTGATGTTCTTTGATCTTTCCTGATGGTGACAGCCACGTTAGTTTCGTGCGAGAAAGACTATTCCATTACTGATTGATTGAGAACTGATAAGTTGTATCATTATTTTCATTTTTACATCAGGATCTTAACCGATGAGCACAAAAAGTATGTTCCCATGCTTAGGTGTGACATTGGCGTCTGTAGCTTGTACTGATTGAAATGATTCATCCCCTGTTCCACCTGTCGATTATTTGGTTACTCAGAAGGGTTAAACAGTGTTGACGAATTCCACAACACCCTCACAAACTATGCGTCCTCATTCATATAACTAATCCAAATTCCTTCCCATACGTAAACCATCATGCCGTTGGAGCCATCCTACATCAACATGTGGATGGAGAATCTCAACCGCTTGTATTTTTCTCCCGGAAACTACAACCGGCTGGGACACGCTATAGCACCTTTGGTAGAGAGTTGCTAACTATTTTTCTTGCTATCAAACATTTTTCAACACTTAGTAGAAGGCAGAAACTTCTGTGTTTATACGGATCATAAACTGTTAGTATACACATTATCTATTAATTCTGCGAATTACTCTCCTAGAGAAATTCATCAATTAGATTACATTTCTCAGTTTTCGACTGACATTCGTTTCACATCTGGTTCGCTCAATATCGTAGCAGATACAGTATCCAGACCCGATATTGACGCCATTCACACTGCAGCTACGATCGACTTTGTTAAAATGGCTGAGACACAAAAGGAGGACCCTGAATTACTAAAACACTCACGATCATTTGCTGTGTTCAAATTACAAACACTTCCTATTCACAATTCCCCAGGTACTATTGTTTGTGATGTCTCCCAAAATTCTCCCAGACCATTCGTACCACTACCCCTTCGTCGAACAGTTTTAACGCCCTTCATAACCTGTCACATCCTAGCGTACGAAACTAATTTGTGATGATTTCGTATGTCCCAGTATCAGCACAAACGTTCGTGTTTGGACGAGGACCTGTATCCCACGTCAACGATCTAAGGTAACGCGCCATACAATCACCGTAATCGGTGCATTCACCATTCCTGATGCACGATTTAGCCATATTCACATAGACCTTGTTGGCCCATTGCCACCCTCGCAAGATTGTACACATATCTTAACTTGTGTTGATCGATTTACTCGATGGCCCGAGGCAATACCAATCAGAGACACTATCGCAGCCACTATCGCTCGCACATTATTAGAAAGATGGATATCTGTCTTTTGTGTACCGACCATCATTACAGCGGATGGTGGAAAACAGTTCGAATCACAACTTTTTCACGCCCTTACAAACCTCATCGGCACAAAGCATTCCAGGACAACAGCGTACCATCCGTGTGCCAATGTCCTTGTTGAACCATATCATCGTCAACTCAAAGCTGCTCTGAAGGCGCATATGGACCCAACGCATTGGACAGAACGCCTACCCATTGTTCTCTTAGGCCTACGTTCGGCTGTCAAGCAAGACATCGGTCATCCTTCTGCCGAACTTCTATTTGGTACCACCTTACGCTTACCAGGACAATTCGTATCTCCATCTAAAACGAATGAATACACGGATCTTTCAAGCTACGTTCAACGTCTCAGTGAGCATATGAGTGATGTTCAGCCTCCTGGAACGCGACAACACATTCGACGGTCATTCCTCCCTTCAGATATGATGTCATGCACGCACGTTTTGTTTGGAACGACACCGTTAAACCTCCTCTACAACCCTCATACGACGGTCCATTTCTGGTGACAAAACGCAGCCCCAAATATTTTACCATACAGAAAGTCAATCGTACCAACACCATTTCGCTGGACCTGCGCATATTGAGAATGACTCATCTCAACAACACCAAACATCCGTATGTCGCAACAAC
>LUCH01006063.1:0-13299 GCA_013368495.1 Paragonimus heterotremus | reverse complement strand
CAGGATAAGAAGGAACACGTAAAAACCCCTGTAGTAACCACGAGATCAGGAAGACGCGTACGATTCACTGACCGTCTACTATACTATTAACAGGCATAGATCGCATCTTGTTTTCATTTTGAAGATTAACAATGGTGGTGGGGGCTAGTGTAACGGTTCAGTACTCTGCGCTAAACCCAATGGCTCAATCCTAGCCATCCATTCGCCCCACATCCGGTCAGCAGACCACATGTTAACTGTCTCACTCACTCACGTATCCCTGGCCTATTCACAAGGTCACAGACACATCACGCGCCTCACCTGCACACACAGCTCCGCTACGTCTATTTCACTTTCACTCACCCGACAAACAGTGACGCCTTGTCCCCTCAACACTGCGAGAGAGGTAAGGCCACATGCACGCACACACGCAGGCACGCATCGATCGAGCCAACTCATGCGCGATAACTCAAAGGCACGTAACGCACACACTTGATGGCGACTAAACTGGCAAGAGGCACAACACAACTTCTGACGCCTCGTCTCGGACGGTGAACAAGTCAACAACGCGCAAAGTCAACGGACACGAGGACGTGAACTACACCACAACTGTACCGCTCCACATTGCATCCACGTGATCCTATCCCTTTAAGACTGCCAACACACAACATATACTTGGATACTGCTATCCACACTATTATCTACACGTGAGTCTCCCGACTTGTCTATGTTCTAATTCTCTTCCTGTTTATGCCTATGTGTGTCATACACTTTACTACTCAACTGTGTACCCTTCTTTTGTTATATGTAGTTAGTGTTAGGCCGTAGTCATTTATCTATAGCCCACACCGTTGCCCTACGCAAGTGATGCTCAGGACGTGTTTGTCTGAGTGGGTTAACCAGTAGAATTCCGTAGGCCCTACAGTTTGTGTGATGTGTTTTGTTTTCGGGTGTGGAACGTTTACATCTTTTAACCCATTGTTACATACAGAAATATGCATTCACGGGCAATGATAGTTCTTCTAAAACGGTTACCATTAGCAATCTTTTTCTTACCAGAACACAGTGTAGCGTGCGCTAATGAATTGCAGATTTGGCATATTTATTCGGAACAGCTACGAATGTAACACACCAATGAGTTAACTGTGAGGCAGTGCACCGTCAGAACATGACGTGCTACCATATGTCGTGTATAATCAGCAATCAATACCGACTGAGCTTTCAAACATTATTTGACAATTTTGGAAGTCCTTGAAAAGAATTGCTGAAATACGGTTTACGTTCTAGATGGTCATCCCCGATAACTCTAAATGGTACGTGTCTTACAGTTGAGCATAATATAACTTTGGATTGATTTCTTTAAGCTTCAACGAGTGAACAACCACATTTGATATGTGATACATTTACTTAGCGAAAATATTTCTTAATATCACAAGGTTACTCGAAGTGGTGCGGACGTGTGCAAATAATGAAAGAACTCATAGCGAGGTTTTATTATTTGGATGTACGAATTCGTGTGAGGGTTGAGCTGAACAATTAATGTTTTAGTTAATTAAATACTGCTTGGAAATTCACGTCATTTTTTTATTGATAATCATGACAATGATAAAGTTATTTGTCAAATTCAGTCATCCGTTGTTGTCCGCTGGAGTGAGTTCAACTCATACGCATTTACTAGCATGCATTACTGAAACATCATTTTCATTTATACCAACCAAATGCACAGTCAGATAACTTTCTGGCCCATTTTCCCTGCGATTGACTGAGTATTGTGTGACATATGGGGCGACATCTTCAATGGGATGATTTCTGCTGCTCAAACCTTCCGTGAATATGTTGATGTGCCTGATGTAGTTTGTTGCCGAACGTGGAATCTCCCAGTGAAGTTTTATTGTCCGATATGATGGATTAGTATCGAATTGTGTGGGATAAATCTCTCTGTAAGCTAGAATGTAACAAAGCCGTACGGATAGCAAGTTTAACGAAGTATTCTGACAACAAACACAATTTTGATAACAACACGAAATAGTATAACAGTTGCTTATATTTCAGTAATATTTTAGACGGCATGTATTGCAAATGCACGATGCGACAAGCTGGTGTGCATGTGAGTTAGCAGCCTTGAGACATGTAACGTTCGTTCTGAACAAAGCCGTGTGCTTACTCAATAAAATCGGATAATTTTTGATGTTATGGATGTCCGAATATTGCGCAACAGCTGTGTTCATTGACCGTCTAACGTACATGAAATAATGTGTATTGAATGATTTATATGAGATTATTGAAGTTCTGTTGGGAAAAGGCTAGAATTAAGACGAGCTTATCTGAAAGCGTAATCAATCTGAAGGGTTAACGCTTGAAAGAACCTCTGACATGCAGGTTATGAAATTCGACCAACCGGGAACCTAATCCCGAGAACATACGATTCACCGATGGTTTAAATGAACAGATGGCCATTTCGTCCGATTCTTCGTGATTTCCACTCTCCTGATCGTTTATTCACCCGGTGGTTTTCGGAATTAGTATAGCTCGTGCTGAGCGACTCAGATGTAAGTTGACTGAAAGGTATGCTCTGGGTTATCAGTTCCATGCGATCGTTGGTGGTAGGAAACAAGGTGATGTTTATTTTCCCCAAAGTCTGTATGCCAATGCGACAGATGAACAGATACATTTCTTGAATATGACAATAAATGATCTTTCAAACCACTCAGTTCAAATTTGCATTGGGTGGAATGCGACCATAACTATGTTTCACATGGATATAGTCCGTCACAGGGAGCTTTGGAGATACGTACATTGGAGTCGATTGTGTTGGTAGTAAAATTTTGAGACTGTTTCACGTACGGTTCGCTCAGGATGAAGAGAAGTTAGCTGGTCTTGTGGAACAATTGCAGAACAATTGGCACGACTGAGAATACATATCGTATGGAAATCATTTTCAGTGCACTTCTCCGTCTGAGGGCATCGAACCTCCTCCGAATTGGTAATCCATTCACTTCACTACATGTTTTCTCATCAGTCCAAATATATAATATTTTGTATCCTGGCTGTCTCAAGACTGGTGAGGGAACGATATGCAATCGACAGTTATGTTGGTAGAAAACGTTTCTGAGACGTTTTGGGTAACTTGACTCCCGCTTACACACTCAATCAATCCGGAGGTCAAGGTGAACGCGAATCATCTCTACTTCGAAACTGTACACGTTGATCATAAAATCAACTGCCTTCCTTCTACTGGTCTAATACATGTATCGATATAGACTGTCGTGTAATTGAGGTGATGATGAAAATGGCTTGCTCGTCATACCACATTTTGATTGTAAGCAATCTAATTTAGTAGTCTACTACATACCGATGATTATACGTTACGCCTCCGCCTGAGAAATGTGATTGGACCGGCACCCAAACTTGAGGTGCACGAAACAAGAAATGAATGAGCGTTTCAAACTACTGGCATTGGGCTCATTCCCATCGGTTGTTTAATTAAAACAAACTCATTACATGTTGTGAACACATTACCTTGAACGACTTCCTTACATATTGACCACCAAAATTGAACAATTTACGGTTCGCTTACCACTAGACTACAACGTGTCCCTTTCTTCGTGATCACTACATACAAGGTGTTTGCTGATTGTCGTCCATACTCACGCACGGATTGCGGTACTGCAGACTCATATTCGTTATTTAATTTCCACGGTTTAGACAGCAATTAGAAGTGCATTTCATGTGAAACCTCGAGTGAACCAATACGAAGCGATGGGTTGCTTACTGAACAAAATGGAGAAAGTTGTGATGAATATAATGGAAACTACAGTGAGTTATACCAAACTTGAGATATTCCCCGAGTTGACATAATTTTCAATAGACTTCCGAGTCAATACATCCATATCATCCACTGAAGTCATATTCCTTGTTCCGTGTTTGACCAATCATATCTCAGACAGAGAGATCATGTACGTTTCTGATATCAAAAATTATTGGTTTCAACCTTCTGTTATAAGTGGTCTCTGCTTATTGTGCCGGGCAGCAACAAAATACATCAGTCTGAGATATTGTGCATATCACGTGTGAAACAAGTTTAAGATGGAAAATTAGATTCGTCTGCACTACTATCTAGGTAGCAACTATTGCTAGTATGAAAATGCATGAAACCGAATGCCCCTTTTTAACTCCATTCGTCTTGCTTGCTACACTCACCTACAGACGGCTTTACGTTTGACTTCTCACAGAACTGACTGATTTGTGTGTTCTTCCGTCCAGGTTCCAATACATGATACAAGATGAAGATTCGTGAATCACACAATCCTGCCTGTAACAGGTGTGTTATGTAAAACCTCTTTGAGACTGTTTGCGAACTATGATATCCTAATCCTGAGCAGTTGTGTCAGTAATAACGTTAATCAATTTCTTCGTTGTCTCCGGTGAGATCCAAAACACCTTGTTCAATGTTTGACACATTCATTTAGCAGCGGACATCACTAGACACTAGAACGGATGCATTAGTCTACAACTTGATTGTAACGAACAGAACTACAGGCACATCATATGACAATGTATTGCAGTTAATAACAACGCGACAGTTATAAACGTATTCAATAGGTATTTGTCAGGTTACGTTAAATATCTTCATGTAATGTCTAGTCTACTCACCTTCGTCAGATTTCCTGGTGATGTGGCTCTTTTCAGATGTGCAGTCAATACCAGACGTGGTGAAACAGGCAGACAGTTGTTGTGGCATTTGAGAAGTAGAGTAGGGCAGCAAATGAATTCCCGGTGCAGACAATATGTGTATTTTCGACCAGCCATTCAACTGTGTGATGTTCAAATGGACAGTACACTCACAGTCTGAAGAGGCACCCTCTGGCTGTAGAATTTCCACTAGCAGTGCGTTGTGACTAGGTGAATTCCTTACATGAAACGCTGGAGCGTTATGTGCTTCAGAGTGAACAGAAAACGGAATGCATGAACAGATTAATAGACGATATGTACGAAACGCTGTAATGATGATTGTGATCATACGGCTACCTTTAGCACACATGTCAGTCAGTCGTAAGAGCCAAATGATCAGTGGTTGATTAGGCGTGACATGGATGAAACAAGTGAATTCCGCTGCTATATTCACGTCAGGCATCGGTGGGTAGTTATTACCACGTTCGTCACATGCATAACGTGAACACAATGGATAGTCTGCAGACGTTTTGTTTTGAATTGTTACAGATTAACATTATCGCTGGGAGGAAAACGGTATGCACTGCCTTATTTTGATAAATAATCTGAGAGAAATAGTGCTTAATCACAAATCGTATGGCTGTTGATTAGTTGCGCTCCCAGCTTGGCTCGTACACGTTTCTTTCTTCTATATCCGGTTTGAAATACCACAGCGAAATGGGTAAGTTGACGGTTGAAGACAAAAGTGTAAACTTACAAGCTACATTCGGCAAACTTTCGCTGCGTCTATTTAGACATACGCCACAGTTGGCGGTGTATCTATGGCAAGCTAGTAGGTCGGGCGCGTAAACGCGAACACACAGAACTATGTTGTATTCAGACAATCGGCGATAATATTAGCAAACTCTCATGAAGATAACGCGATCTGTTACCAGAAACATAGCAGAATCGTTCGAACTACCCTTGAAATAGGTACTCAGAAACGAGTGTTTTACGGGGTTTGTGTCCAAACAATTTCAACTTACATCGGAACCAGGGCAGCAGGCATTGACTACTCGAGAGCACAACTGATCCTTCCGCATCATAGATATTAAACTGGATACGGAGAAATTGGCTGGGTTCGTGCCTGTTGATCAGATGTTCGGTGGAGTTGTTACCGACTGTTCGCACATAAGTATCTGTACCCTCTGTCCAATTCAGTTCGACGCGTACAGCAAACTGTCTGACGTGATATGTGCCATCCCAACTTATTGTAACATTGTGTTCCGAATTTGACAGGACCACCGGAGGCATTTCCCAGTTTTGAACCGCTGAAATGATGGCATTCATTGAAAATTGCCGGTAAATGAATTGGTGGTCGCTGAACGATTAGTTAATTTGTAAACAGACCGTAATGAAATACTTACCACTTAGATCAAGATCGTTTACTCTGTGCAATTAATGATTGATTGAAGATAGATTGCAACATTGATTTCAGTGCAGGTATCTGTTAGTGATTTGCTTATTTATTGGATATGTTAACCGGACTCAGTTTTGCATAAATGGTAGCTGACACGGGAAAGATTTCTTGTTCTATGTTGTTATCTTGGTTACAGGTTGTGGCCTTTGAATAACTGCCTACTTGGAACTTGAAAATTATATTTTAGCCACACAGGGTCAAAACCAAAAGTCTCAATCTGATGACTGTTTGTACTACCTGCGAAAATCTTTGTGTCTGGCGTTTACATGACTGCAGAAGTGGATCACATTTTGTCGCATATTCATTACGGATGTAACAAGCAACAGACATCATAATGTGTAGACCACAAACACACACAGTCTACCATATCTGATGTAATCATTTTATATCCAACATAACTCATGTTTGGTCACCAAGCTGAACGATTTTCATAGGTCGTTAGGGTGTTTATGAATGTAAGGATTCCATGTTGCTCAGTCACAAATATTTATGGAACAAATGAGATGAGAGCTTAGGTCACATCAATCGCATTGACTCCACTCAATTACAAATCAGCTCCAGATTTTATGCCGTGTATTAATCCTGTACACACGGTAGTTATTCAATATTCTCTAGTACAACCGGACAATCTGCACTTTGCAATTCAGCGCTAAGTCATGAGTTTATTACCACGTGTTCTGCATTCTACACTATCGAAACCCAGACTTAAACCCTAATGTTACATGCTTTAGCCACGGAAATTTCCAATGAATATTGTTTCAAATCTGTAAAATTCGAAGTTCCAAATGATAGTAAGCATGCTTCACATTTTATCAGTGATATAAAATCGAAGCTAAGAAATGAGCTCAGCATAACACAACATCTGCAACCAAATCACTCAGCCTAGCTTTGTTTGGAACGTAGTCTGTCACTTCACTGTTAGTCACCAGACAATTCTTGCTACAGGAACTATTGCGGTAATGATCCGAATTTGTTGATGACACCAGTGATCGATCAGTTTACAATTAAGGTGCCTGCCAATGAATTGCGGAAACGGAAGATTGTCATCTCGTTCTCTTGCATTTAGAGTGAGATGTTCAGGACACGTATCAATACTCAGAATGAGGATAGTTGTACACCGTTACTGGACTAAAGACTACACTGAACTCACATTTCGGAGTTCTCAAAGACACAGGTTCGGATGCCAAACTCGTAGCCAAGCCCCATCCGAGATCCGTGTGAATGGTATAGTTGTACAGCGTGTCCTCGACAAGATCTCCCATCACTGCTGGTAGTTCGTGAGGTTGGAATTTGAGTTTCCTGGATTCACCGTTTATTTGCTGATAAATGACAACGTAGTTGACCGCGCACATGGCATGCTTGCTAGAATCATCTTTCCACTCAAGCATTTGATAACCTGGTGTTCTCAGGTTTACAATTCGTATGGAAGATGGGGTACGGGGTGCTAAATTGTGTGAACAGGTATAAATAGGTGGTCAGTTAGACAGTGAGGGAGAGTGATATGTTGTCCAATTATTTATCAAACTCATCAATACTCTATGCATAACGATGTGAGTAACTTGCTTGTGAAGTATTGACTTATATGTATATGTATACATATACAATGTACCGGAGTTCGATTGTCATTACTGAACGAATGGCCTGCTAGTTCACGAATAGAGTCTATCGGTTGGATGTTCACACCTGTAATGATGTGGTAGCATTATACCATGTTGATACACACAATGTGCTCCAGTCATTCTTATTGTCTAGCATATGCTGAGTGGTTTCACTTTCCCTCAGTGACCTGTTGATGAAAACCTTTTTGCAAGCAGTGCTGTCTTATGGATTATTCCAGAGATACACATATGGCGTGAGCACTGATTTAGCCATGGTTCGATTGTGATGTGTTATGTCATGACCAGTGCTCGAACAACTGAGATTCACTTCGGATGCATTCGGAGGGAGTGATGGGGAGAAACGTTCCAGTTCTCAGATTCAGCAGTCCTGAAGTTGTTTCGTGTGTGCATCTTACACTCTTAGTATATATGTCTTGGTTCACTAATCATCCCGATGTAGTCAGCCTCAGTTGGACAGTGACTGTAATGAACGCGAGATGTCATAGTATAACTGTATCATGTGAAAGAACTACACTCATAACACCTGCAACAAAACGGTTATTAAGAAAGTTTGAACACCACCCATGGATTCGGAATGAGCGACTATTTTAGTAAAACTGGCCAAATATTGTATACTACTTACCGGTGATTGAAATCCTGTGATACACCAACAAGTTCCAGATGAATGATAGTCCTCACATTGTTTCTGAGTGTAAGTATTTTATATTCAAAATATATATGAGATTGGAATCTAGTTAACGTCTTGTCTGAATCGCTAGCGTAACAATCTGGTGAACGGTGTGTTACGCTTCAGTTGCAATACTGAAATGCTTGATGCTCGCAGTCATTGTCATTGTATGACGTTATTAATTTGAGGGCGTGTTTTGTGCGCGTCATTTTTCAACGCCACCGTGCAACAGAGAAACTATTCATGTATGCTTTGATCAACTATGTTTTTATCTACATGATTTAGTGAATCATTTGTGAATTAATTAGACCATCATTACTATACTACTGCCAAGTATATTTGTAAGACAAGTACAAAATTGAGACCAGTACGTTTGTCACATTTGTGAGAGTAACAGCTTACTTGGTGGAAGAGGCGTTGCACATGCAGCAATTGAGTTTGATCCAGAAGTCACCCTAATTTTGAATGGTTGGCACGAAGCCAAACCGGTAACATTCAAAACGTTCCCAGCTGTTCTCTCTCTCACTAGTTCCAAGCCGTTTCGCGATTCGAGTTTGATTCCGTCCACGCAGTACTCGTTTGAATTACATGTTATCTGGATTCCATTGACAAGGGGATTGATGTTGAACATGCGTGATGGCTGTTCCGTTGTTTCTGAGCAAGTAACAAACATGATGCGAAGAAAGTTAGTCTTAAGCGAGAGGTCAAATGATGGACCGTCCAACCGTCGAAAGCAATTGTCTTTTTGTGTTTAAGTTCAGAGGATAAATTACGATAGTTGGATGTCTGACGATTCAAGTTAGTCACATGCACATCTTAGGTGGACTAATGATGACGGTAACGTTAACTTGAGCCGATGGATAAGCCCTATGAACTTGTCCACCAGTGTTCTTATACAAACATCACATCTGATCGCATAAAATTTTCAGTAGAACAACCGGGTTTGACCTGGTATGGAATCCATGAGGTAGCGAGAGGTGGACAAACACAGTAGTTTACTTAGAGATCCGATTTTGAGTTCGATGTATTCTACGGAATAGACTAATCTGAATAATATTACCTCAGTTCAGCTCACTGTGTTTCGAATCTCCTGAATGGAATGATTACAAATTTTCAGAACACTTCGTTGTTGATGTCTATGAAAAATGGAGTGTGGTGGACGAGGTGAGCTAAGTAGAATACTAATGACTAGAGTTGCAGTCAACATCCTGTTTTGCGCCCTCTCCAAACGGTGGAGTGGAAATTACTGCATGAGCTGGTCACACATAGAGAATTTCAATATAAATGTTCGATTATTTTTCTATCACAATGTTCATAATGGCATGCAAAACTGGAGCATTCTACCTAAGTAGATTACAAACGCAAACGAGTGTAAAAAACGAGGTATAAATCACGTGATCACGTTCCGTGTTAATTGAAACAGTTGGAAGTTCTTTACCTGATACTTGAGGATTGACCCGTCTGCGGGGTATACTTGGACGCGGCCATCTGCGTGGTAGCTGAGCTGAAATATTATGTAGTGAATTTCATTTCAGATTTGCAGTTTTATACTTTTGCATGGATATTACAATTAATGAGTTGGTGTAACTATGCATGTCAACAGTCAATCACATTTCCGTTCTATTAGTGATGCAAAATATCCGAACATATTCGGATTACGAGATTACCGTTGTTCGCAATGTTTTCTTCCTCGGAGAGTTTCCTTTGAGATTAGACTATTTGCGGCAGACAGCATATGGTTGTACTTATTAATACGCATCGAACGTCGCCCACACTTGAACGCAACCATCATATTCAGATAAACCATTTATACGGACTACTTCGAAAGAAGTAACGTAACTTCGAATCTTCAATGAGTTTATTACAAATAATTATATCCAATACGCCTGTTGGTTTACTTACGGAAAGGAATTCGGATTAGTTATATGAATTGGAGAATACGGATGTTCTATATTTGGTCGAAGCGTGTTGACGCATAGTTTATGAGGGTGTTGTGGAATTCGTCAACACAGTTTAACCGGCCACATCAGAGTTGATTTGAGCGTTTATTATTCGAAGCGAAGCAGTCAGAGTGTAGGAATGAGTGCGTGGCTGATCGTGACTCGTGATTTGGTGCATTGTTTTGTGAAAAGCGAGAGGAGACGAGCATTTTCGATTGGTGGACGTGAAAGTGTTTAGCCTAGGTATTTTTTAAAAGTGTGTACTCAAAATAATCACTTCTGGAAAACCAAATAATCGTCCGGTTGAACACATGATGAACCATTTTTATTGGTGCAGGTTATAATCGCTAACATTGTACTACTTATCGTACATGGGTTTGTGACGTCATCGTTCGCATACGCTAAATGGAAGGTTCCAATCCAACCAGCATTTACCTCAGTGCAAATGCACTACAAATATTAAGTGTACGTTACCAATGAGTACATTACGACCTCAGTGATTCGACCCCCAATTTTAATGTGACAGTGATTACACGTCGCTATATTTTACAATTTTCAAAACGCAAATGATGTTGTGAATGAACCTTGGGCAAACGTTGCCAGGTTAATTGAGCAATATATATATATATATGTAGCCTTATTCTGTGAGCACACAAGTTGAACGATGTCAGAATTAATGAGTTCCTGTTAGAGCAAATGGTTTTGGTGATCGTAGAACTATTTCATCAGTTTGTTCATATGCTCGCTTTAGCTCCATGAGGTGTATTGGCTCACTGAAAGCATTTCCGGTTTGTCTAAACAGTTCGTACTGAGGAGTATATCAGTAAGACTGTTAAATGTTGCCTCATGGACATGCAGTTAAATTGCTGGTTGTTTTTATCATTTTACGGTTTTGAATACGTTCTCTTGTGTCATAGGAAAAATCTGATCAGTTATATTTTTATTTCGACTGAGTGGTGTTACTTGCTCACGACTTGTATTCCTTTCTGAAAATGTTGTTTACGTAATAAAGAATCTGGTGGTTAATATTAATTTGTGTATCGCGTAGTTTAATCAGCTTTGTAAACCATAGGTAAACTGTAAGAAATTTGATTCACAGGTGGCATATTCTATCACGGGCAAAAGAGGATTCGAACTCCAGTTTGTGGTTCAACGTTTCCATGGCCACTGACAAGAGGATTATCGCCGCGAATCCGTTGGTCAACGTAACACTTGTTTCTTCACATTTTACTACTGTTTACTCAAGAATTAGTTAGACTAACACTGTAATTTCTCGAAGTTGATGGTTGTCCAACTGACAGAGCACCATAACGGCACAGGGAGATTGTGAATATATGATTAGGAAACATGCGAATATGAACAAATTGAAGTTAACCGCAAAATGTATAACTTGGTTTAGAATATATCAACCGGAGTATGAAAATCTTACGCAACGATCAGCTCACAATTTTACCTGTAGCTAGTCTAGCCTCTCTAAGGAAACATGCGTATGACCATCAATTTGCTATGGTACAAGTAGCCCAACTACGTGGTAGTAATTTTTGATATTTTCTCATCTGTTTTGTAATACATTCTGGAGAAACTGTTGTATTTGTTTTGGTCGGAGAAAAGTCTGTTGAATGAACCTGTCTATCACCTCCTCAACTCTGTTTTGATAGAACTAATCAAACATGATGGAAAATTTCCATGTCAACGTTGTAGTTGTATCTAGACATAGAAGGTTTGCAAGTGCGAGAATTTTCCCGTGGTAAATTGCATATGGGTGAATTTGATCTGGTGCCCTCCAAGTATCTTACATAGGAGATGCTACTCAGTTGCGAGTAGCATGCCAGACCACTTCGAGGTATAGCATTAATGGGAAGCCGACACTGTCCTAACCGGCCATCGTAAATCTGGCAGTCTGAGGTGTTGTGGCACAAATTGCTATAGATGATACGAAGTACTGTTAACTTAATGAATAATTTTGAATATAGCGAAGAAGACGGTGAATGGGGCTTCATCGAATATCTACAGCAAATAGCAATTATTCACTTAAATATTTCGTTCCAGGGCATCCTGGATTTGAAAATAGCAAGACTATGAATTTGGTTATGTTCAACGCTTTACGAAGCAGTGGTCAGGTTTGTCGGTAAATACTAGATCATACAGAAAGTTATAGCTAGCACCTCGCATTATACATTACAATAATACTTTCTCATAATTGCGACGTTTTCGTTTGCTGTAACCATACGCCTGGAATCAATTGTGCGTGTAAACATGAGTATTTTAAATAAGAACACGACGAATTGCTTCCAACTCTCAGCTGCAACATAAAATGAAGGATGAAGATTGTGGGATAGATTGTTAATATTTATGTGAAAAATGTCACCGAGCCAAAATAATTGCCGACTGGTTTACGTTAATGAGGTATGGCGTAATGTACCCATAATATATTTGGAAAAATATATTGCATCAATATGAGAAACACGGATGATTTACTTGACACTTCCAGAATGAGATATCCGAGAGCCATTATCCAATAAAATTTGAAAGCAGGCATATTCGGTTGCATTTCCATGGTGTAGGCGACTAACGTATGTTAATTTATACTGAACTGAAGAGAGAAGAATGCCATTATATTTAGACCAACCAATGAACCACAGGTTGTGATAGAACAAGTGAAATGGCCATCCAATGAAAACCGCGTCATGCATTGAGGAAGTTATCATTTGTAAGAAATGAGAGCGTGGGCGAGAAAAGGGTGAGAGGAAGAAAATACAACAGAATATTGAAAGATATCAAGCAACAAGAGTAAAAAATGTCAGTTCAGTGATATTCGAGGCCGAAACGAAGTGGCTGTCTAAAAATCAACAGAAGTAAAATGGCGTCCGTGTCTCTTGTCTGTTACCATCATGCGCACAACAATTCACGGTTTCACTTGGATCTTGAATGGTCAAGCAAAATGCCTGAATACGGTAAACAAAC
>LUCH01006062.1:11041-27136 GCA_013368495.1 Paragonimus heterotremus | reverse complement strand
GTATGTTTACTGCATCAACAGTAACATGGCTTAGGAACTTGTTTGTTTTACAGGGAGAGGTGGAGGTAACATATTTTCTCCTATGCTGAAGGAAGCAGCAAAATACGAATTGAGAGCCTGGCAAATTGTTACAGGATCATCTACGGTAGTTTTGTTCTGTAATGTAACTTTCGAGATAGTAGGGTCTCTTGTACAGTTTCTGCGTTTCAATAACTGCATCAACTCAAAGCTCTTCTCTTTGCCGTTCAGCGCATGTTTTTCCTCATTTAGATGGAGCATTTTGGTTCTGGTTTCTATAGTGTCAAACATTTTATGCATTTGAATAATGAGGGAGAAATCATGTGTTTATCGGTGTCATGATTTCAGACTTTTGAGCTTTCATTTCTCTTTCGGAGTGAATATCCTGCCCCTACCACACACTTATTACGGTGTTTTGATCTTTCCGAGGTTAAGATATTCATACAAATCCTGAAGTGTTCATTAAATACTTCGGTTGCAATACTAGGGTCAAAGGTCAGAAAGAATGTGTTCCACACCAGGGACCTCAACAGCGTGACGAACGTGTTCCAGTCGATTAATTTTATTCGGCGATGACGTATTATGTTGCACACTTTTGCAGCTTTTATGTCAAACATGAAATCGACCGCGTTGTGCTCACGTCCTGGAAACCGTTCTAAGACGGATGTTGTAGCAGAAGAGATACCTGTTGTAAAAATTGGATCTGAAGTGTGATCTAGTCTGGTGGGTACTAAACCGTGTTGACGCCAACCATTTACTTAAACACGCGCGAGAAACTCTGCCTGACTTGCAGGGGCTGCGAAAGAGGTCCAAGATATATTGGGCATATTGAAATCCCCACCAATTATTTTGTACTGTGTGGGCAATGTTGATACAAAATTCAGTCCGTTAATAGGGCTGGTCATATCGTCATGAGTGGCGTTAGGTGGTCTGTAGACATCTTAAGAGTAGTTCACAGGTTTCATCTTACACTGATAGCCACAAGGAGTCATCAATTCTATCAATACACGGGTCGTCGAGTGTGGTTGCGGAATACTGTTCCCTTAAACAAATTAAACTTCCAACGCCACGTCCTGTACCGCGATTTTTACGGAACTTATGGTAACCTAAAACACGTAGTTGTGTGTTTGAAGTCTCAAAGGTACACCAAGCTTCAGTGACCAGAATAATGCAAGGACTATATAGGAAGATGGAGGATCTAGAAATATGCGTCATATTGACTAGTTAGCTTGCATTCAAAAGCAATAAACTTAGTACAGTTTCCTTATTCGGCGTCATTTTTAGACCTCTAAGAATGTCCGAAGCAGGGGGTCTCTATGATTCAGAGACTTTGATGACGCCCCTTGGTCTGGTGCGGTTGTGGTGGGCGCATCGATGGTTAATGAATTGTCGCGTGCGTCTGAGTGCACAACAGAGAATTTTGGAAAAGCATCGATAAGGTGTGATGGGGCAGTGAGTATATGATAGGTGGACTGGGCAGGGGAGGTAAGAACGCTGTGTGACGAAATAAAAAAGGGTAGGGTTGAAATGGATTGGTCATATCCACATGCACGTTATCAGCGGAGGGATCACGGATTGCATTTAGGTCAACGTTAATACTATGGGGGCCGTCCGTATTAAAAGTGGCGTTAAGCATGGGATAAGCAACTCTGGTGGGAATAGTGGAGTTCTGCTTAAGTCTTGCTTTAAAAGTTGTGTCACGTGAGATATTGCTGTTGTTGGGAAGAGGCCGAAGATTGGGGGTTGGTGGTAGGTACATCCTTTTTTCCTAGAAGTGGGTATGGGTTCACATGCTTGTTTTTTCCCTTGTAATGCGGCGAAGGTAAGCACGAACGACCCGTAGGATGGTGGATTAAGCAGGGTTTATTAAAGCCAGTGCTCCACTGGCAGCCGGTTGTTTGGTTCCTTTGGGATGAGTTTGGAGTTGGAATGCCGGCGTGTGTCTGACTGGTAGATAGTCTGAGCCCTAACAGGTTGACAGCTTGAGATCTAGACGTCCCATTTGGGTCAATATTGGCACATTCGTATGCATGCTGTTGTTTGGAAGTAGACTCCTCCACGAGGGTCGCCATTTCGTAAGAGAAGTTGCGGGAACTATCAAGGTCTACTGTTAACCTAATCCAGTCGGCGAGCATGATATCCCCTGTTGTGTCGTTGCTGTTTTCAAGAACAGCGGCAGGCTCACGTGTAATTCAACGGGACGAAGCTACAAACTCAGCAGGAACCGATTCATTAGCCTTGGACATCGTCGAGCCTTGTTTGAATGTCCTGAACCACGAGCTTGGAAGTGACAGTGTTGTGCAATGCGCGATTTTGACATTCCCTCTCAAGTGGCGGTTTATCCTGCAAAATGCTTAACAGTTTAAGAGAGGTTTTGGACTTGATGAGATCCTGACATTGGATGAACTGTCTCGCAAACGTTTCGCTTTGGAATTTGAACAAAGGCGGGCAGCAGATCATTTGAGTTCACTTACGAAGGCGAATGCAGGTATTTGATGTAGGGTCTATATTGGCAATCCTCATGAGTAGCTTCCTAATGCCAGTGAGGTGAAGCTTATCTGGTACATTGAATACGATGGCACTATATGTGCAACGCATCCGTTTCGTGTTTTCTGTTGTCATCATGTTGAGAAACATGCTTGCGCCCTCTATGTTACCCATTTTGGTACTATCCTTCACCTTGAAGATGTAAGATAGGGAGATCAGATTCCCCATTGGAGAATCAAGTACAGCTTAGCTTGGTTTTTTTGGACAAGTTCAGTATCCAGTTTGGACACATAACCAATTAACTCCACCAGTACATTGTCTAGGGGGATAGAACAGTTTTAGAGGGTTGTTGGTGGGAACCGCTAGCTTATCTTCACCCCCTTAAAGTGCCGCATCTTCGGAGGGGCGTTTGCAAGTTTTGGGCCTAGAGCATATGCCCCTACGTCGTTGAATATCTACTTTGGGGTTAGAACAGCCCATTTTGATCTTGTTTGACGACCAGTTTTGGTCACCATAATTTGTTATATAAGAGTATCTCTTAGACAGACGGGGATGTAGACAAAATGTGAGCAGACTGTACGGTATAGGGGTTATCCAAAATAATAGTTGTACGAGAAAATTCAAATTGAATATCCACGCAGAACTTACTTGCCCTTTTTGAATCGCGTGTGCTTTATTTCGAATCAGAACCCAAAGTGAAGTACTCAAAAGTGATGGTTACATGGTAACTTTTCCAAGAGGAACACCCATCTTAAGTGAAGCAACCTGATTTTCGTGTCTGCTTACCACTAGGTCACGCAATGAGGGGACCTGCCCTGTTCTAAAACGCTAGTTACATCTCACGTGCTGAATCGACATGTTGTCATGGAGGAATTCCGACAGGTCTGTTCCAAAACTTCCTGCAGAGGCTGATTCCTCCTTCCAGTCGATATCACCAGTGTTGAAGTCTTCAAGAATTAGCAGGGAGTGTGATTTGGCAGTGATGACTCTTAAAAGAGATACAAGCTTCGAATCCACTGTGACTTGCGACATTGGAATGCGGTAGAAACACGACTGAGATTATCTTTGTGCTCGACTTCCCCATACTTTCTATTAATTGAATGTTCGGTGTACCGAGAGAGAAGATCTTCAGCTGCATATATCTTTCGGCAATTAAAAGTAACACTCCTCCTCCCTGCCTCCCGTCCGGTCTATCTTGTCTGTAATTCCTATATCCTTCCGGATACAGCCCATAGTACTGTGTATTTAATCTGAGCCAAGATTCTGTTATGGCAATCACGTCTTAACCATCAGCTACAGCGAGTAACTAGCCCCATTTGTTGTTTATGTTGAAGGCGTTTGTGCGGTAGGTTTTCACACGCTGGAGCTCCAACCCATCGGGTATTTTATATTAGGATAGGGAGCCCTCGGGGACTATACCCGAAGGCGGATTCCATTTATGGCTGGCGACGTATTGCACGCTTGTGATGCTGTATTGGGGACCTTAAGACACGCGGGAGGAATCCGTATACTCTCACGGGACTCGTTCTTAATAGGAGGAATAGCCAGTCGGGGGGTAACGATCGGTGTTCCATACTTTCGGCTTGTGCAGGGATCAGACATCTTTAGATGAAGCAAGATTTAGCGCATCTGGGACGACTTCAAGCTTGCTACTTGACTTGGTCTTTATGTCCAGTGACCTCACGGGCAGCTGATCCTGATGGAATGAGTGTACGAGTTCCAAAACTATCTGTCTTATTTCCCTTGATATGTTGGTCACCTGGTTCCATTTTCTTACTCCTAACACTTTATCTATCCCGATATCTCCTGATAATCCCCATGCGAAATATAGTTGACAGATGGCGTCTCGGCGCAAATGCTCGTTGCTTGCCGTCTCTTAAGTAGGGTTCGGGAATACCATATATTAAGACGTTCCTCCTTCTGCCGGCAGCCGCCTCGTACTTGTTCTCTAGGTGGGCCAGGAATGTACTAAGCAATTTACCGCTCACTTTCATCTCATCCAGCTGAGAACTTTGTTCTTTGATGAGCGTAAGCAGTGTAGCTGCAGTTGGTGGTACAGAGGAAGAATCTGTATCTACGGCTGTAGACTCAGTCGCAGATGAAACGGATGTATCTGACCTTGTATCAGTGTCTTTGAACTGAGACCTAGTCATGCAAGTGTTTTGAATAGAGCGCTCGGACCCCATGGTGTACGTTTTTCTATCTTTGTTCACAAAAACTTCGTTTATAGGCATTTAAAACCGTGTACCGGATGGACCACACCTATTAGTGGATAAGATCGTTACGGCATGCGTAAGCGAGTACTTCATAGCCAAAACTGGTGACGCAGCACCACTTCAACTGACGCAGGCATCTTTTTTAACTTGCCTGCCTTACATCTAGGCGTGACTCCTACTGCTTGTGTTGGGAGGTGCAAGGGATGATCAAGAACACCATTGTCGGACGCGGTGGCTGCACTAACAGTGAGCAACGACCTACTAAACAACCGCCCAGATGATCTGCATTTATCACAATTTAGTTGGATACAGTCTGAAGTGACCGCACTCAGAACTCGGTAAAAATCCAAAGAGGCGCGAAACAACGAAGTGTGGAACCAAACGTCACGAGCGAAACGTTGAAGGGCGTGGTCTCTCACTCAAACAAGCTTAGAACACAAACTACGCGCAGACCGTTTCAACATATATGCGAGATATTCACCGATGCAGATGAGAAGAGTAAAGGAGACAAGATGCACTGAACACCAAGTGGGTAGTGGTGGTGCCCGACTGACGCCGTTAATAACGTTAATTTCGGAAGTTCCAAAAAAACGCGAGATTACCAAACTAAGCTGAGGAACGTGACGAACTAAATATTAAACAGAATGGAATACCGCAACCGAACTAAGTTATACTACAGTAGTTTAGAAGAAGAAATCCCAGTACAATGCGTGAAAATGAATATGGCAAGAGACAACCTGAGTCGAATTCGAACTTCTCGCATCAGACCCACTGGTGTCAAATGAACTGTGGTGAACAGCGGATCATAGAAATAGTTATCTGTATCGTCGGCGTGATACATGGTTGGAAAATGGAGATCAAGATATGTGACAGGGTTACCTCTACCGTGTCACAGACAAACGAAAATTTTCCGAGGACTGATGTCGAGCCGTCCGCCTATCGTCAGAGAAAGTGTGAGTTGACGACTGCAAAACAGACACTGTGCTTTTAAGAATCCTTTGCCGAGTAACCTCTCCGGTAGACCGTGCACCCAGAACCTGCTTTCCGGGACTTACGATGATCTGTGAATTTAGTGTCAGTCAAGGCAGCAGCACTGATGTCATATGGGCTTAGTCCAATGGTAGTCGGCGCATCAAGATGTTCCAGTCGTCCGGTTTTGCATCCATCCAATAGTCTGTGTGCAATTCACGTACCGAAGGGCGACGCCTTGCGTTTACACATTGATATGTGGCACCCCATGTTGCGGGGTTGCCTCAACAATTTTGCTTTCGGGACCAAAAGAAATGGGGGTTACATCGAGAAACTTACCTCGAGGCTGACCCGAATCTCCGACTCATATGGGAGCAGATCCTTTGTCTAACCCACTAGCGGCATCAAATTAGAGACTGAAGCCTGTCACCTACTAGTGCTGTCCGCAGTAGATGCCTTCAAAACCAAACTTTGCTGCCGAATGATGGTGAAAGTCTATCGTCCATACAGGGTAATACGCCAGCGATCATCGTCAACTGCCTGGCAACAGCAGTTATTTCTGCAGATGGTTTCTCTGGCGCTCTTCTTTCTTACACGGAAGAAAACAGTGTGGCAACTATTGTTGTGACGCAAGAACGCGGATCGCTCATAGGCTATTTCTTCAAGTTCGCCTGTCTTCAACTTGCTGACTATCGGGGGGTTTTCTCCCGGCAATTGTCTAGACGCATCAGCCAGCTGTTTCAATGTCATCGGATGCGCGATGAGAACAACCCTGAGCTGATCCCGGACTGTCGGTGACATTCCGCCCATGAAATGATGTGTCAGCATTCGTTGCTTTCAAGCTTGGTCCAGATGTGGCAAGGCTCATGACAATGCTGCCGGTAGTTGCACGGCATATATAACATCGTTGCCTCCTGAACCGAGCCAAGCTCCCTTGAACCGACGCATTGCATAGCTCCGCCTTCGCCCTGCCCTTGAGTAGCATCCGCATGGCCATCAGCTTCGCTCGGCTGGTCTTGACCTCGACCATGTTTGCCACGTCCCTGTTTGCCACGTCCTCCAGGAGACTCCTGGCGTTCCCATGCTCATATGAATGTGGCCATGAGATCTCTATCCTCCGACCCCGGTCACGGCTCCAATTGTTGTGAGCTAAGAACGCGGTTGGCACAAGGGTTGTTTATTCAGAAAGCACCACACTGGTTGTGCGTTCTAAAACAACAAACAAAAACACTTCTCGGCGTACACTACTTGACCCAGACTGCTGCGGTTTCCACAGACGTAAATGCTCAGTTCCTTTGCGTTTCTTTACGTTCCAAGAACCATTCCATGCGATGGTGCACTCCGACGTTTCTTTTTGTATCTATCCTGTGACTACTTTGATGCTGGAATACATGCTCTGATTTCACTACTGAATAGCAGTGGTGTAAGTGATACGGCGTGACTACTCCTCTTAACTGCACTATTAGCCTAGGCTCGCCATATACGCTCACAAATATATACTTCCAAAAAACTCCACGCAGACGATATTACGACGTACAAACCTAAGAGCGCCACTGATTCCCATATGATCGTTATCTGCTAATTTCAAAATTCTACTGAATCGCTGAGCCCCGCTCAGTCTACTCGCGACTTTTCTCAAAATGCTGGATTTTAACAAGTCACAACTGTGATCCAGCGAGCGTCTAATCAATTCCCAGCCTGCTGAGCGACAGATTCCCTTCGGAAACGCAATCGCGTAGCAGGTTTTTTAACGGCTGTTGACTCCCGTCTCGGATTGGTCTGTTACAATGACCGAGGGTAAATGACGCCTGCGCACAACACATAGCAGACGAGAAAGCGTGCGAGTGGAGTCTTCGTGATCAACTGGGTAATGCTAGCTTGCAAAGCGCCAGGCCGGCTGGAATGTGAAGTCCCTTCTTCTCAAAAAATGAACAGACTCCAATGGTAATAACTCAACTGGGAAAAGCATCGAAGACACAATGCAAGAAGTAGTTCAGTGTAGGAGTATATGACAGTATATTATAGAAAGAATATGCAAGGAAAACGAAATTCAAAGGTGAACTGGGAGAAGACACAAAGTATTCGTCACACGGCTCATTAACAAGGCCGAAGAAAAAGAAAAGTAGAAGACCAGGGACATCCAGGTTTATGAAAATGGGAGCGGGCGACTTCCAAACGACTGCAGTCGTTGATCAATGCGAACAAGAAAAGTGGACATAACTGGTATGACCCACTTGAGCCCAACGCACACTTCTTCTGTTCACCAACGGTGTGCTAGGAAAGCGGTGGTAACGGGCTGACCCCTGACAAACGACGCATTCGTGGCCGCACATATCGCAACGCCCTACAGTCATGTCGTCGCGACCTGCGGCACTGATGGTACCTTTTTGTGATGCGCGCTTCACTCTATGGCCGCGCAGTTGCGGCTAATTGAACTTGCGGGAGATTGTCCAAAACACAGTCCACCTAACCGTCCTGTTCGAAGCAGTCCCTAATATCAAAAATCAACATTAAAACGCGAAATGCCTGCCCTGATAACATCCTGTTACCTCGGTTTTTGACAACCGGGGATTCACCCACTTGATTTCACTTGCCCACGTAGATGCTGCTTTGAACCACGGCCGACGCTCATTCGATGAACACCATCTAACCAATAAAGTCAATTTGGTGTCATCGTGGCTCTCATCCCATCCACATCCGTCTGCTACAGCAACTCAGCGTTAGGAACCATCTCTGACCACCAAATGCTCAAGATGCATCTTGGACGTTGTAAATGGAAGCAGTTCAGATAACGCACGTCCTATTGACACGTTGTCCAAGTTTCATTGTTCTACATCGATAAAGACATTATCATGCGGTGGACAGAATTTAATGGCCACCTTCAAATTGTGGTTCTTCCAGACACATTTTTCAAGAAACCCGAGGACGGTTCCGACCTTTGTCCCACGAGCTCGCAGCTCGCAGCTCACAGAGGTTCTACTGACAGATTGCCACCCAAGTGGTAGAGATCGGCTTGGCCGTTGGCAACGTCTCTATTGATGCGAATGTCAGGCTAACGCGCGGGAATATCATCTCCGACCGGAGAATATTGGAGGGAGAAAGTCTTACCTATGTAGACATCAAGTTCAAACTTGCAAGCTGCCGCCGTGAAAGCCGTGGCAAGTCGATGAAGTTTACCTTCACTGTGCGCGAACAGTGCACTATCTGCGAACGGAAGAATGAGCATCAGCGAAGTGTGCAATTGGTTCGGGGCTTGTCGACTATTTAATAAACGCTTATCCGTTTGGTGTTCAACCTCAACGCCCTTCTCCGCCGATTGCTATGGAACAACTGTTAGTAGTGCAGCCAAATATAGAATAAAAAGGGTTGGGTTAAGGACTGAACCCGGCTTCACGCCAGTGACAATGTAACAATTTTCGGGGCTCGAACCACACGGTTGCGCATTCATCTGCGTGCCCATGTGCAGCATTCTAGTCTACATGAGGAACGATCCCAAACATCATAACTTAACAGGTACCGTCCAGAAAGCCTTACGGCACATAAAATGACACCTCTTGGTAAAATCCGCGTGCGCAGCGCGCAGTTCTGTTACTTTGCCTGAATCCGTACACCAGCAAACATCGGGTTGACCTTACTGCTACTCAGGGACCAGACGTTCTCGCAAACACGGCCAGGTGTTTATTACGGAACAACGAGGTGATGAGGGTGGAAAATTACCAGCAGAAAGTAAAATGTCGCAAAACAGCGAATTAATGAAAGATCCGTGAACGTCTGGCAATATTTCCCTGGTATCGATCATAAATTTGAAAATCGTCTGTTTTCGAGACAAAAATGATCACGAGCTTCGAAAGGTTTATTTTCACCGATCGTTAATTAGTTTTTCCTTCATTTGGCGCCAATATTGATAATATTAGTGGTTGGTGCTGTGATGGTGCGTGCGCGTTTTCCTCTGGAACAACTTTTCATGTCCGATTAGTAGTTAACCGTCCTATGCTGATAGATAATATATTGTGTATAAATTTGATTTCACGTAATGGATTATGTACGAGGATTCAAAGTTGTATTCGATTATCAGGAGTTTTCTAGCTTCAAGGAGTTTAGAAGTTGTGTGGAAAAACATATGACGGAAGACAGTATTATGTACGCGCTTGGTTGGAGCAAACATTTAAGCAGTGGACGCTTGACTTATGATAGTGTGAGTGTGAGTAACACTGAGTTTACCTGGTAGACGGCAAACCGATGTATCAGATACAAACGACGTAGCAGCTAAAGCTGCGGATTACAACGTGTTTAGTGAGTTGAGTTCACAGAATTTCCATTGCACGGTTCTCGTGATATATGCTGCCAGTCAAGCTTCAACGTCATTAGGAGGAAAACCATGCCGGTTGTTAGTTCTTTTGCTTTACAGCACAACCACGACCTGATTGCCTCCCTGTGCGATACGCACCCAACAAATCGTCGGCTTACTGCAAGTGAAGTGAGCTGCTCTAGACATCTGTCCCAGTACAACATTCTAACTGCGGGGTCGAAGCAGTAGATTGCGGATATTTATGACAAGTACATAACGACAGTGGATATTTGCAACACCCGTCATTGGTTGAAACCTCCGACAATAAGTAAGTGGGTTTGTGTACATTTGTGTCATAGAACTTCCGCCCCAAATTCTGGATCATGTAGAAAAGAATGGGTTATTGCTTGTCACCAGAGACGAAAGTAATAAATACGCGCTCATATGTCTGGTACAGAAGCAACAGTTGCAGTTGTCCAGACGTTTTCCTGATGCGGTCAACGTCGATGCCATGCATAGAACCAACCGCCACAAGTAGGTCCTCTATCGGTTCACCTTTTTGGTTGTAGCTTGAGAATGTATCAGTCCCTCGTCACAGACGGGATGAGTCATGGACGACTCGTGATGTGTGGCCAGATTCGGAGTGAAAGGTGTGTTTCCCTTTGTCGTCTGTATGAAACATTTCGTGGTGTGGTGTGGAATCTCATAACTGTAAGAACGTTTGTGATGGACAAAATGGCCGCCCAGATGCGAGCATCACAAGTCGTGTTTGGGTGCGACACAATGTTATGTTATTTCCATGTTCAGGATGTCATAAAGAGACAAGTAATTTTGTGTAATTAATCCTATAATCACGGTCTAGACAAAGTTATTTGAAAGTCGATACTTGTTTCATCGGAAGGCTACTTTAGATAATATATAACAGCAATTGAACGTTTTTTCATTTATAGTTAACGTTCGGCCGAGAAGTTGAGTACACCGGAAGCACAAAACAGAAGTTTATGAACCACCCAATGTACTATTAGCATTGTACAAAGCTTAAGTGAGCATCCATGCGCAATCAGGCGTTGTTTACTTTGGAAATCGAACAAACAACTGTCTGGAGAACACAAATGGACGATTTGGGAAGCGCGCTCGCCCACGAAGTCCTTCAGTCACAACAATCAGTAAAACGTGGTCTCACAGAGAGTGTCTAATACGAGAGTTGGAGATGCAGCGCACCTATGGTTTTGACCGCCGTGAGGTGGTTATTATCGACGTGTAGCCTAGGAAAATAATGTTTTGGCATTCGACGTTCGCCAGTCAACTGGTTTTGAAGCATCTCAGCAGGCGTGCCGCCGACTGCACTGCAAACGACAAGACGAATTCAAGGTAATAATACCTTGAGTAATATGAATTTTAAAGCCTCGGATGAGTCATGAGGGTACACGGTACATGGTGGACGTGGGTGATGGCAGGTGTGAGTGCCATTTTTACCGGTCCGTGTGGTAACCGTGAAGTTATATGCTGTCCGTCTCCAGAACATTTTTGTATCTATACAGCGGGTTGTTGTTAACTAAAGCCGCATTTGTTCTAGGCCGTCTCCCAATCCATCGACAGTGGCTTGCCGAATACAATCTGCCCAAAAGCAGCAAGTTCCGCTGAGACGCAACTGTCGTCGTTACTAATCCATTCCAACCGGATTACAAAATGCTGCATCAGGAATGTTAATCCCAAAACAGGAGGCTGTATTTTAAATGCTATTATAGCTTTCATACGCCAGTTCATCACACAAGCTAAGGCAGCCTTACTACAGACGGATATTCCCCCCTGTTCCGTCCTGCAACACAAAACAGTCAAGGTGAGAGAACAATGTCCACATGGAGGTACCCCGTGGATATTGCGGTGTTTCTGGCAACGGGTGGTTATTGATGCGATTGTGAACGGCTAATTTTCCTTTAGGAATTTACGAATAATGCTGACATATCGCACTGTTTCTTTTGCGCTAGACAGTTGCAAACCCTCACCAGATACGTTGTTATTTCATTCACTTTGCGGGTTTAGTTGTATCAACGTCAAACAGTTTATCGCCTCCAGCGTCCAAATCGAAGAAACACACTTTCCAGCATGAATAATTACCGATGATCCGGTTGCGTCAGGCCACGAGTTTCGTGTTGTTCATCAGGGGAAACCTGCCAAGTGATGTCACAGTAAGTGATGGGACACCTCCGAAGTTGCGTGGCACACTTTTAGAGATGCACACAGCAAGAAGGAGAGTTGTACCGAGGCAGAACGGAAAGCAAGGTTACTGCAGATGACCGCTTGGAATAATGGAAATAATGATGTACTTGTAATAAGTGATTTCCAACACTTACGGTTTAGTTTCACCTTACTTTATGGCGCTGAGACTATAGGGTGCATCTAGGCTGACTGTCGAGCATAGATGTCAGTGCGTTCAACCACAGGTCGTGGCGTTGTGACTATACAGTGGTCTCCGGAAATCCTATGAGACTCCAACTACTAGGTGGTTCATGCAACTTTCTAAGTTTACCCGATGCTTGGCTACCATTTTGTCGAACCAGCACATATTCAAGTACAGTGAACGGTATTCGTAGCAGACAAATCACACATACTAAGGCTCACATTCTGCATGGAAACCGCTTGCTACATTCGTATCTGCTTGCTCACGGTATCGCTAAATATCTGTTGTTCCCAGATCCAAGTGGCGTTGATTGTACAACCTCAAATTTAAGTCAGCTACCAGAAACTGTTTCATGAATTACCGATTGCACAACTTAAAGAAAAATAACTTACAACTTACATTGTGCATGTTCATCACTCTGTCGTTGCTATAACTCCTTATATCAACGAAAGTCCAAATTCCAGCTACATCGTCAACCTGTTGTAACGTGCAACGGAGTGGAGACACTGAGGAACAGCGTTTCTATGAATGACAAGCGCAAAACGGGAATCTGGAATGGTAGCAAAAACGGACAAGCATGAGCCAAAGGCCCAGTGAGTCATGAACACAACTTACACAGTCGAAAACTAAAATGGCGTCAATCACGACAGCGAAATGTATTACAGTATTTCTTTACCGAAATAGCGCGAGTCCTTAACGTCCTTCACGAAAATGTTGAATACATTAAAACAAATCTATTCCCCACAGCAAAACAGTCTACTGTCATGCTTTTTACGATACTCAGTCAATCACCATTCAGAATTTATTAGAAACTTGCACATTAGCGGTCTACCCATATGAGCATTTACTCCCTACCTGTGGTTTTCAGCGCGATAAAGCGTCAGCTAGGCTAACGGTATGTGTAAATTGGGATTCATAAGTGGGGTGTGAGGACATACCGAGTGCTCAAGAACAAGACTTGACAGATAAACGATACCACATACCGGCAATTTACCGAAACTGACGTTCAATTGTGAAGCAACCCATCGCGCGCGATTCGAATACAAAACGTTGAATGACTGACAAAAGGGGGATAAATTAGCACAAGAACGTAGTCACCAATCATCCATCCTACACACGACCATCATCACAGACCGAATAGAGAAAACCACCTCAACACCCCGATATAGAAGGACGAGAGTCTTGATCAACACATACCCCGGAATCAAAACATTACTACAGGTCGACCGCCACGTCGGGGTGATAGAAAAATCGTCACACACTCAAACCAGGTAGCTTATTTAACACTCTCGTCCCGATCATGCCTTCATTGATCACAAGTTACTTGTAGGCTATTTACTAATAATCGCACCAATCAGCTTGTGTGGTCAAGCCGCACTTAACTTTGAGGGCGTCTGGATAGCCTAGTCAATTGAGTTTTTAGCTGTCTTTTGTAGGGAAAACCTAGTTTATCACTGTCTGTTGACAACTTGCGCTTTTAACTGGCTAATGCGATTCATATAGTCATAGAGTGTTCGATGCCATTTTACTGCAATATCCAACTTGAACTGTAACGCCCATCGCGGTCAAGGGTATTGAAAATTATTCACGTAAAACATCCGTCGTGGGCATTTGATATCCATAAGCTCCTGATTCATCGATTAGACAGTGTCCACAAAGTTTTACGTACATTTTTTCCAAACTTCGCACTCTAAAAGCATATGTACCATACATAACCGCTTTGGAAGCGTCCGGTTCTTTCGACGACCAACCACGGGCCAGGATGCTCATCTCGAAGGCAGGACAAACATGCGACTTGTGGGTGGTCAGCAAGAGGGTTTAATGGAGGGTCTCGAACAGAGTGGTGGGTAATCGGCGTCCGACCCCCGATTTTGCGCCACAGATTCATAGTTCATTGTTAAGCCAAGATCATTGGACATCAACGTGTCGAAGCATTTTTTAAGTTTCGCAGAAAGGCGGAAGCGTTCCCTTCATATTATAGAAATAATAGGGCTGTTATTGCATACACAGCAATTAACACCTAGCCCCGCCGAATGGCAGAGGGTCGCACCTTTGTAGAAATTCCAGGTAGGCGAGCAGCGAGGGCTTGATTTAATGAGATGGGACTACCCGCCAAGTGTTTAGTCGTGTGCGATTTAGCAACATTGGAAACGTACAACTTCAGGTAAATCAATGGTGAAGAATGCGAACAGTAGGGGCGTCAGAATAAAGCTGCGCGGTAGATCGCTTGATGGACAGGACTTCCGTGGAAAAAATTAACTGTCTCCCACCCTCAAATACCTTCTGTTCAGAAAATGTATTAACCAATGTAATGCATTACCTTAGTACCACAATTAAACAGTTTGATAGACATTGGCTTTTAGCTAACTATGTCGGATGTCTTGGTGAAGTCCGGCAGAATCGAAATCTACCCCCAAATTCTTTGTCTGTCCTGATCCAGCGGTCAGCGACAATCAACGGGCTCGCGACGCACGAACTACCTCCTCCAAACCTATGTTGTTCGTGGGTTTCATGTGCGTGAGCTTGAAACTTTTCAGCCGACAGGTTCAGTAGATTAGACGGGGCATTACGCTAAATTTCAAAATGTGCACCGAAACCATACACTTCTTCACCAGCTCTTTTCGGAGCTGGAAGATCAGCCGCAAAATGAATAGTTTCGCCTTTAGTGGCAGCGGTGCGATCAGCCATGTCGGCGCGATTCGTAAGCTTCCCCAGGGGTCCCATGCCCGGAAAATTGCCTGGGGAGGTCGTTCCGGCTCCCATATTCCATACTTTTAAACTGATGTTGGATAAGAACCCCCGGGGAAACACGGATATTTTTAGCGCCTACTTTACCACTGTTATTATTACATTCGATGAGAAAGGCAACTGGTACCGTCCAAATATTTTCCTCCCTTGTTATACAAGGCCTGTTTTTATGTTATCAACATACCTATGTTTACCCCCTGCTAGTTGTCGGCCGATCAGCTTCACCAGCATCCCATGCAAAGTAATGGAGCACCTGTTAAAACGCGCCGTCCTTAAACACTGCTTCTCGAATAATCTTAACTATTCTTCCAAGCATTGCTTTCTTCCAGACCGGTCATGCATAACCAATATGCTCATCTTCATGGGCAACCCGACAAACACCAAAGACAATGACCATATCTCGGATGCTATCTTTCGATTTTGCCAATGCATTCGATCGTGTCCCACATGGTCTACTTGTACATAAGCTAGAAGCCTGTGGGATCCAAGTAGAGGTTCTTCGCTGGATTACATTTCTTCCTGACAACAAAACTTTCAGGTTAAAAACTGGATCGGGCCTTTCTTCTCCTTCTCCGAGCTCCACCAGAGTTCCTCAAGGATCCGTACTCGGTCCGCTCTTGATGATAATATATATTAATGACCTTCCCCACCTTAATTCTAACAATGCTCTCCTTTATGCGGATGATTTAAAAATCTGGAAAGCCTTTGATCTCAACGCATTGCAGATTGATCGCGGCCGTATTGAAGGCTGGTCAGAAGACTGGAGTCTCCCTCTAAACGACAATTAGCGTGCGCATATGTCATTTGGAGGTGACTCGGGAAACCTATTCGTGATACATAGTGCACAAAGTATAACAGACATCACAAAGGTGAACCTCAAAAAAGACCTAGGGATTTGGCTATCGGCTAGTTTATCCTTCTCTTATCGCCACCAGAAGAGCCGCCGGAAGGGGGTTTATGACCTGTGG
>LUCH01006061.1:24532-36123 GCA_013368495.1 Paragonimus heterotremus | reverse complement strand
AAAGTAACCGATGAGATGCGAACGAAATGTCAATGCGCAAGACATCTTACACGCTATTATTGGCCTTTTTCAAGTTCAATCAGTGAGTCGACAACCATACTATTGCATTGTATCCACACACTATGAGATTATATTCCTAAGCATTTACAATTCAGCGGGTGGATAAGATTCTAATATGTAATCGATTCGGCCAACCTGGGATAGATGCATTCATGATTCCCATACAGAGTATGTTAGAGTAGAACACTTACTATCGGCCTTATGAAAATGCCACATAAGCAAGTATTCGGTCCAGTTTTAAGCTCGACGTATCTATATTCACCACAGCAATGTGTGTTGATGACAGTAAAATGCAACTAAACGATCTTCGGATCTGATCTACAAAAACTCACATTCAATCAGAGTTGAGACAAATAGTGCATCAGCTTAGCTTGTGGATATTATAGGAGATATTGTTAAACCTGTGACATGGTGGGTGTATTTAAATTGCACGAGGTTAGTTGGGCAGGACAGAATTAGCATCGTGAAGTGTCTTGTCTTTACAACTAGGAGTTTCTATATACAGTACGCATTATACAAGCTGACAAATATCTTGTGAAACAATCAAATCGTACAAAAATGGTTAGTAAACGTAAAATTTCTTATTCATTTAATATTTACACAACAACCCTACCGACATTTGTCCGTCTTTGGAGCTGTTGACAAACTATCTGAGGCTATTATATCCTTTCGATCATACATCACTCGTGAACCTGCACAGTGGGTTGTATAAAGAGAACAATGTGACGAGTATTTGCTGTCCCGAGAAAGCTTGTTATGAAGTAGCTGAAATTGTGAGTAAAAACAGCTGATGCCTCTGTATGACGCACTGGACAACAAACGGCCGTCTCATGTCTATCTTCTGTTTTAAGGGGTTCTGTACGCTTTTAACATAGTTCAGACTCGTTGGTCGCGATGAACAATGAAATAGGCTGTCACCACAAATACTGACAATAGTTTACATCGCTCAGTTTCGCATAGGTCAGATGTGTTCAGGTACACTTGACGTCACTAAACCGGAACGGATCAACAATGAATATTATATGGTATTTACTCGCAACTCGTTTCTTCGACCTTCGTTATATGTCAGTAACTGGTCCAGTGATCAATTGCCGCCCTGGAAAACACTTCCATCAGGTCATAAGCTGGAGAAACGCCACAACCCTAGCAGTTTTCCCTAATGGAATGCAATCACCTTCCGCCTCCTCCTGCTTATCATCATAACAGCGGCGGGCCTGACCTGAATGTACTGTGGCTTAAGTCGCCGTTCACCACAACAGTGACGTGAGATATCTTAAAAGAAGAAACGTTGTTTAAAGGGCTTTGCATTGCTGACAATCGTAGTACAACTAATACCATAAAGCGACTAGGCAGAAGAACGAAGAATGATGTGAGTGCCGATACTGCAGCGCACTGCCATCTCGGATAGCTTTTCTAACCAGCGATTTGAGTGATCACGAGGAATTCAGCCACATGGGCGACATCTGTACACTTTGCTCAGTGAAACAGTCAAGGAGTTTATATTTCGTGATCACGTTGATGTTTGATCTCCATGTGGTTTTACCCAACTATTGGTGGTATCACCGTATAACGCGCGATACGGTAAACGAGCAGGTGGCATACGGAGTACGTAGCTCAATCATCGCAGGCTGTGTAACGTGATTGGTTGACCAGCTGACTACGCATCCCTAGCATTCCGGACTGTGTGACGACGAACGGCTATATTGCTAACCTAATCAGTCCACTTGATGTGGGCTACTTGCCGAAGACAACGAGGGTCAAACGCAGCAGGTATGTTGATATCTTTATTAATGACAGGCCACGTTTCCGCACAGTATGGCAAAACAGAAAGTACACAAGCAGTCATTATAAACTGCCTTTATAAATGTTGATACATTCACTCCCGCACACAATAATTACGAATTAGTGAAGAGTACTATGCTGATGCTTCGTTGAACAGAGAGAAAATCTTCAAGGGTATATCTTGTTGTATTCAAACTAATGTCTTCGAACGTCCGAATCTCAGTGCTTGCAACACCGCGCTTCAAACTACCTCGTACACTTCCTCCGACGAATATTCTCCTAATGTCGAATCAGTTACTCCAGTGAGTTAAGATAAGCATTTAGTCCGGTTGCAAAACTTGACAGCCTTTACAAAGCTTCTCAATCTGACTGAAGTACTATCGTTTTGGATTATCCGGTTCTTCTGTTCAGAAAATTTTGCCAGTAGCTATGATTGTGTTAAATTCATGTAAATTGAATTAGTTACAATGTAAACGAAGGAGACTAATCCTCATCCTACTGTTGACTGAATGGCAAACCACAAATATATTTGGACCGCATCACGTCTAATATTGAGATGCTCATGCGCTCACTGATTCACACATCCTTCAACGTCCCGGAAGGGGGAAAGCAAATATCCAACGTGTGTACTTGTGCAAGGGCGATACCACTCAGTCTGAGTATACTTTGCATGTATGGCATTACCAACATGCCAATTGAAAGCGGTCGGTTTCTAACTTGAAGGCTATTGTAAGCAATCTAATGTTGAAACAATGTAGGTGATTTGCCGGCGACAATTTGGATGACGCCTTAGTGGTATCGATGATGAATAATCTTTGGATATCTCATGTGTATCAGCGTAGATTGTATTCAAGATAATGAGTTCCCTCATCGGAAGTGACCTCACTAAGCATGTTTCAATTATAAATGCCCGGGATCGACCAGCTTCTCTTTTCATCTGAAATGATCCATTGTTAGTTTAGGAACGGCGTACTGCACATAGTCAGAAATGAGGTATTTGCTACCAAATTCAATCGAGTTTATCTCTCAAGTGGTGGGTAGATATAATTCCATATCCAGTCAATGATCTTACATAAGAGAATTTTGATTTTCGAAATAGGGGAATTTGGTCCAGCATTGTCCATTCTTCCCTAAATATATATTTTAAATCCCAGTGAGAGTCTTACCTTTGAGGAACCAAGTCTTTGGAGAATTGTCGAATTTCAGCCAGGGAATGTTCGAGTATAAGAGAGTTCATGTCCATGTTGTGTATGCACTCCAACGAGGCTGGTGGAGAAATGGGTATCCAAGGTATTCTTAAAACTTCAGCCAATCGTAAGCACTCGACATTGTTGGTTTCGATGACAGTAGAAACCATTTCAATTATTAACGACCAAAGCGTTTTCCGTTCAGAACTGATCGCTAACTGTTCCATTTTGAGAGCCTGTTCAGTTTGCTTTTGCTTTGTGCACACTTCATCACTTATCTCTCGATGCTTTACTTCTTGCGTCTGACCGTAAGGCAGGAAAAAGGTGTGACTATCATTTTTAAAAATTTCACATATGACATTCTAGAATCGATTAAACTTAGGTTACAACAAGGTTAACGTACACCGTCTGCGCTAGTCAAAACAATCGAAAATCAGACAGCCAGGACAAAAACTTCTCAGAAACCCAACTTGCATGAAGATGTTCTTTAAAGTAAAAGACTAGTTTAATTTAGTATTCTTTAGAAACAAGTATCAAGCGGTTGTGAGTAATTTAATGTAAGTGCATTAAACGAACCCAAAACTGTACGTGTTGATCAATTTGGTTCGGCAATCATCGCTTGTCCATGTAGAAGAAAGTGCCAGTTGGTTACACAATCTATCTCGGAAAGAAGGCAGCGTCTCCAACGGCCGGTTATAATATGCCTTGATCTCTTCTATGTACGAATATATAGGTTAGACTGTGTGCCACATGGGGTATGACGAAATGTGTGCAAAAAACAATTAGTTTAAAATACTGATACTGACTTCCCTTCACATGTATCAATTTACATAAGACAAACACCCTCTACATTTGAATATGTTAACATAAGACTCCATTACGCAGTCCGTTCGGACGTATGACGGTTTGACATTTTGATATACATACACTTACATCCATAAAATTCTCTGCTACATAGAAGGAAATCGGTACTAGATATTACTAAAGAAATTATCGTTTCCTTGTGTTATATCGTACAACGGTTTAACATGTCGGATGATAAGGCAATGGTATTCTCTCTCCGAATAACCTTGCTGTGAACCATTTTAAAGCATGGAGCTCAAAATCTGCTCGCAAATTTGTCATACCATAATACAGTCGTAAATTTACCGCAAGCATATTAGATTCAAATTTCAGGGGTTTCTCGTGCTTATCACCTGTTTGAAGCATACTCCCTGGACAATTCCACATAGACGTTATGCTACTCGCTAGTAGTCTGATAATTTCTGTTAAACCATGATCGGAACCTGGTTCCGCTGTGCGCAACACACTGCACACGTTTACAGACAAGTCAGTCAATAAAAATGCGACATACATAATCTTTCACATGACTGGATATTCCGCCCAACGAACACACGTGAACAGTAAGGGAAGAGGAAGGTGAAGAGAGTGAAACTGATTTAATTTGGTCAATTGAACAAAGGGCATGAGAGGTTCACCCGGGTAAATATGTAACCAGACGAGGCAGTAAATGTGAGCGTCAAGCTGACAGTACCTACAGTTCCAAATCTGCCAACGACTGATGTCTGAAGTTAATGTATAAATTGTGACAAAGTACAGGTGTCAGCCTTAATACGCACATCAGACGGTTACACGAAGGTGCACGTCTACCGGGCTGCTTGTGTTGTCCACTGAATTGAGAGTCAATGTCGAGTGGGCGAAGATGATAAATTTGTTAGTTTACGAATCTGTTACAAACCTGCGTGAATGTTGAAACGAAATGAAAAAATGTTCCAAAACGGTTAAATGATTGTTTACATTATAATTTAGTGCATAACAGTGGAGACGATGAGATGGCTAGTGCTATGGCCATATAGAGAGGGATATTTCTACAATCGGAAAGACTTTCATTTCCCTCTGACTGGCAGTAGTACAAAAACTTTCGAAGACGTATCTGCTTATCTTGTCTTTGCGAAACGGCTATAGTCACACAACAGATCCTGATCAATTTAACCGTATGTAAATGATACCCAATTGAGAAAAATCTGCTTCGGCTGAATTAGAACCAGTGACAGAAACATGGTCAAACGCGACAAGCGCTCTACCAGCAGAGCTAAGAAGCTACGCCGGTAGCCCAGAAGTTCTCGTATTCGTCCAAGTGTGTGACACATAAGATATATTAAACGCCTGTATGGATAGAAGGCGGCCAAAATAGAAAGTGGACACGAAGGTCAAGGAAGTTAACGGGAGTGGTCATGTATAGGTTATTGAACTATGCACAGTGAAACTCTTAGTTGAGTCTGCAGTGAATCACTGATAATATGGAGTTATCCACGGTTAGCATACTTTTGCATACGTTCACAGCCAACCAGTCCAAAGTATACAGCGAACGAACAACCAAGTACAAAATCACCTTTGCAGATCACATCCAGGACAGCATGATATTTAATACTGGAGGATCATGAACGGTAAATTTACACTTTAACTCAGTGGTTGCCCACCCAGTAAACGACACTCGGTCGTTGAGAACTATCAGTGGCTTGTGGAGTGTAATGAAATTGGACTGGATCGGTTTCTTGATTTGAGAAAGTCCAATCAATCAGCGTTCGTGCACAACCTGCTACAGACGGAATTGTGGTCAAATCGGCGCCTACCAATCGTAAACAAAAATCAGTTGCTGTTGAATCAATATCTGTTTCAAACAACCGAATTGCTAGATGCAAGGTCGTGAAACAACACAGTAACGAGTTGGCCGATCATGACACGAGAACAATTGTCGCTCAATAGCAATATAAAATACTGTCACTCCTTCATGGAAAGATGGTGTTTTTCTAAGGAACTGAAATGCTTAGTGCCACCCAGAATTCTGTTCTGATTTTTCGCTACTTGGTAGCTCAGCACTCGACGCGGTATCAGAGGACGGAAAGAAACCAGCGTGCAGATTTCAGAACAGTTTATCCAGTGCGGTTGCAGTTGTTCTTCGTGAACAGTTGGACGTGACGGACGGCAGCCGAGAGCCAAAGGTATGGCGAATGTCGAGACGGAAATTCGACGACTTTGAAGTGTTGAGCAGTTTGTCTCAAGGGTCAAAAGAATACTAATTTTCGATGTTGCTGCACTGCATTAGAGACGGAGGCAGACTTCTTGATGAATTTGACTTTAGTTGACGACGAAGACAAAAACGATGTGCGTACGGTGGCTGAAAACTACTAATGGTTTGTAGAGATCCCCAGTAAACAGAGTGGTAGTGTGAGGGGAATGTAGTCATATGGACAGAAACATAATCGTATACTGCATTTTTACAAGTAATGTAACATGTGAGGTCATTTCAAGCTACAGCCAATCTGGATCGTTTACTGACCGAAATCTTAAAGGCTATTATCTACGGACTTCCATTTGTCGACCGCTACCCTATCAATACGTTCGAGTACTTGAGCAATACGTGCAACTTTGTAGGGGAACACCGAGATGTCCTGTTCCCTGGATTCTGATCTGAAACAGGTAGCCAACACTAGTCACAAAATTTACTCTGCTAGCCTCCTTTATTTGTTCAAACTTAAAACACATGGTATTAAATAACAAACTTGAAGTCTTAACCTGAACACCACTCACATTTCATAGCAGATTTTACATTCAGGAAGACATTCCAGCTAGCGTCTTTCGAAACTAAGCATTCAACCCGAGTTTCGTTCTTGTTAGAGCTCGTCAGATGTGCATATAGTTGCGATGGCCGGGGTCAACAGATTTGAAGAGATTGAAAGTTTTGACTCGTCCAGGTGGATATAATTGCGGGGTTATGGAATAGCGATAACAGAGAGTAAATGTATCTCTTACCTAGGTGATCGCACAACCATATCACTACTCACAAACGAGTGATTTGGAGTTCAAATATGATAGTTTGGTCGCGCTTAATGTGAGTTCTTTAACGCAGTAGCCAACCTAGTTCCCTAGTGAAAGTATAGCCGGAGTTCTAATCCCGTCTGTAGCAAAGGTATACAATACTCACGAGCTCTAACGACAGTAAACGGTGGGCCTATTGTCTTTCTTAGAAGGAGACTGGCCGGAATGTCTATCTCAACGAGAAGGCTGCAAAAAGTTGTCAGTGGTGTTCAATTTGAAACTAACCAAGTCCCTGCCATTTACAGAAAAATCTCAAGTAGTTACCGGAGTGAAGTGAGAACTTGGAATTAGTTGCTTAGGAGCTCATCTATACCCTTTGGAATGTCCAGGTAACTTGCCTGAAGTACTCACTGTTTCGTAACCATGACCATGACAGATATCTATGAATAAACTTGAGATGAACTGAACAAAAATCTATTTCAACCAAAAAGCCATAATTAAGGATTGCTTTTTACAATAAGCAGAGCTTTATGAAGACAGAAAACTTGAAGCCTAGAAAGCTCTTTATAGCACAAGAGAAGTTGTTTAACTTCAATCCATTCAGTCACATCTACGTTTTTTCACAGAAATTTCGTAGAACAATTTAGGCACACAAAATTTCGGTTCCATCCCCTTTTCGGCGGCACAAGGGAGAACACATACCATCGCATTTCTTACGATAGTAAATACCATTTCCTGTGCACGCGTTGTGTTGTAGTGTACCAGAAGTGGGCTACGATGTAGCTGGTTGTCTAGGACCAGAATTCAAGTAGGCAAATCACCATGCCAAGACTACCAGCAGTGTTGAAAATGAAATTTATGGTTGAACACACCATCCATCGACAGAAATCGCACAGTTACTAAGTTCGAGGTGGCACTCAATATGTCTGCTTACATACTCTGAACATATGATTATCTCTTCGCTTGGCAAGGCAAGCCTGCATACAAATTGCGCGCCACTTCACTTAAGTACATATTATTTTACATATCGCAAATCGTATATATTGCTTAGAAACAACTTACTGTCATTCGATCGGCGAATAGTATAAGCATCCTACTGGTATTTCAAATGAATGTCGTGAAAGAATATCTCCTCATTTTACAGTTTTCTTTAATTCGGCATGTTTTATATCCTGACATATTTGAATTCCTCTGCAAAAAACCAGTCGATTATTTCAACCATTACACTTCGGTGAGTTATCTTTGTCTCTTCTCTCTGGGCATACATTATCTCTCCGGATCCAAACATAGGCTATAATCGGTAGTGTTCATCTTTCGATTTATTTGAACAGATACGGCTTCTTTTCCCTTACTGTTGGCTTTTGGATGGTTTTTGTAAAGAACACGTTCAAGATCAAAACAAACATACTTAAAGAAATATACTTGTCATCAGATTTATCAGTTTTTTTTATACACTACATACCTACATCGTTCATGCTCGTTGATGCAACACTTAGTGGAGGATAAAGTATGTAAGCAGTTGGCATGGAAATGTAGCTCATAAGCTTCACCGTTTCGGTACACTGTCCGTCCGCGGTTGACCGTAAAACGAAGGCGAATTAGATAACTTCAAGACGGTAACCATGTTCAAAACGTGTGCATCTTTAAGACATATTTCATTAATCCAGAAGAAACCAGGGCCGTGGATGAGGCATAACGTTGACAAAAATGATAATCCACGATCTCAAAATTAACGTTTGGCGTGAACTATTTTGATGTGAGCTGTGCTGTTTAACCACCACTCACCTGTTACACCAACTCACTACGGAGTATCCTCAATGGGGAATTTGGAGCTAAAACTTAGGATTGTGATGAACCATAACACGTCTACTTCCACAGACGAATTGAACCAATTGCAGAATTTTGCTCCGTTTTTTCACTTATAAATTCTTTTGCACACAAAACACAGCCAGCATCTCTGCCGAGTCTAGCAATCTGAAATGGGTATCAAACCTGGTGATTGAGATTTGCCATAGAATCGTCCAGTTTAGGTGATCAACAGACGATACTTGAACTTCGACTACTGAAAACTACGGGACGTCAACTATTGCCCATTTGCTGCCAGTATCACGGGCAGTCTAAGACAGTGGCTTTTCACCAGAAATATTACTCAAGCTCCTCATAAGATCTCTTGTTCGACAGATGCAGCGTCTGCTCTGCAGCGTACCCAATCACGTGGTAGACTATTTATTTATTTTGCTCTATGAACATTCGAACGCCTTTATAAACAGTAGTTGAACAATCGCAATAACCCTTCAACAATGCACGTAATCCATAATATCTTACTGACCTACCTGTTTTGTTTGAGTGTTTTTGTTCTCTTCATTGTCAATTTGAACTGGTGGTAATGGTTTAGGCACTTCCTTCTCCGTATTGCTCACAATTACAGTATCAAGCTGTGACGAGACAAAGGCATCGTACCTTTCCTTCCATAATGCATCCATAAACGCATCTATTTCTACAACGTTGATGTAATTTGTGGTTTTCATATCCTCAGCATATTCAGTTTGACTGGAACGATTCACCTTTCGCTCGCCCACGATCTGTTTAGTATGGTCTAATTTTGACTTGAGTTCCTTAACAGTATGCTCAAACTCCTAGGGTAAAAATTCAAAAACAATTGAGTGGACGTTTGAGGATCTTGCAATTAAGTAAACTGTAACCAAAATTATATCATTCGTAAATGTATAGACCGTCTATCACAATCTGCTTCCGGAACAGTACATTGCCGTGAAAGTCACAGCAATTGCATTATTTCAAAGTACAGATCTAACAATCTATTGCTGTCCACAAGGATGACAGTATCCGCGTTGAGAGCAGTCTGTCACAATAGTTGTAACCTGACCGTCACTAAATTGTACATCACTAACAGCGGCTTGCGCTTCAACGCACACTAGTAATCACCATAAATGCAGAGGAACAAGACCATGAGACGCATGGTCGGTGGGCCTTGAAATATGTCGGACTAATATTAGTTGACTAACTGATAGGACAGTGTAGAAGCGCAATCCGTAAATATGGAAACAACAAGATTTTTCTGATAAAACCTAGTCCAAAACGAATAATTAATGACAATAGAATGATAACATTGATGAACGGTATTATGGACAAAAAGCAAGAGAAGACAGAAGAGAGGGTAGTAGTCACGGTAGGATTTTGTAACGGAAACAGATTTAAGAATGCGTGCACGGAAGAAGAAAAATAAGCCAAATAACGTTACCTACAAGAGCAAACGTCTACGTGATAACGCAACCAGAGAATATCGAAGTACACTAGGGATAGCAACTGAATTCACATATTGTGAATGGATGAAATTTGTTATGCCGAGCAATCCGAAATTATGTGTTATTACAAATGAGAAGGCTATAATCTAGCTTGTCAATCTTCAGCTGATTCATTAGCTGTTTTTGGTCTCTCATGGCTTGTCATGGCATTTGTGGCAAAACTCTTCGCAGCCCAATGATTTGAGCTAACGTGTATATTGTCGCCCAAGATCCCACTGTCCACAGCGCTTTTGACCATATATATTAAGTGGTAGTATTCATATCTGAAAGAGCTTATCACAAACTTTGATGTCAATGGACACCAACGAATATACATCACTTCAAGTACTTGGCACTACAGCACCAGAAGTTGCACTTATATGACCCCTAACGGGTGTAATCTCAAGGTACTAACCCCAGTTAATATGCAGACGTGACGATACTCTGACCACTGACCCAAACTCAACCGCAATACTGGTGTTCTCGACCACGTCTGACAAAATAACCCCGCATGTTTATTCACATGTTGTATATAGGTACTTGAAAGCAGCGGGAATTTACTTCACTTTTGTTAAACAGAGAGATAACAAACGGCTCCTAAGTAACTCCTGTATTACCAAATTCGTTTAATTAGTTGGTACTGAATACAATACTGTTTAATAGTCCGATGTTATATTCAACAGAATAACGCACCTTAACTTGTCCTTCCAACGATTTGATGTGAAGACTGTGCTGTTCGGTCAGCTCAGAAATTCGTTGTTTATATTGTTTTTTTGTCGATTCCGTGAGATCTTCTCGGTCAATCATAAACTGGGATTGCATTTGACTCAACACATATTCCTATATAAGTGAATTCAGAATGTGTTGTTGAAGTATTTTCATACATGAACATTTCTAGCTAAACCAATCAGATAATAAAAATTAAAACATTAACTTATTTTGCGAAAAATTGTTGGTTGCACACTTGTGACTCAAATAAGCAAAAATCACCGTAGAAATCTTGTAAAACAATTTTGCTTTCATCGGGGAGAACTTTTTTCGACAAATTTTTATCTTGGACCAGTATAATCATATATCAAACCAAGAAACAGCAAGGGAAGTTATTGATCGAAAATAGTACGAGGGTAAAACGATTGGGTAAAACACAAACACGACTTCGTTGTGGTTGCTCTCAAGGGATGCAGGCTTTAGGAAGTCAGTGTTAATTCGGGTGAGTTGGGGGAGCGGGATCAAATTGTCGCGTAGGTTGAGTGTATTTGATCACGGCAATCCCAAGGTGTGTACGAAATGCTTTGAACACACAACTCCGGTTGACGTAATCGGATATGTGTGATCAAAAACAGTCGTACACACCTGGGGATTACCGTGGTTTGCTGAAACCAAAATTGTTCCACATTTATGATTGGCATTCAAACAAAAATACAAAATCTTAAATAAAATC
>LUCH01006060.1:15244-34924 GCA_013368495.1 Paragonimus heterotremus | reverse complement strand
AACAGTACACAAGCCCGACCACCTCGACAAGGTAGCAGTATAGGTCAGGTAGCTACCTTGCAATTTCATACAACTCGCAGCCGTGTTGAAGAACGTAGGATGAGAAAGGAGCTCTGCCAGCATATCGAGTATGAGACCAATCGGCGAAAAGTGTGTATATTCATTACATAAACTATTGGTCATGGTCCTGTAAATTTTGCAAACACGCGCCAACAAAAGGTCGCGATTCTAGCGCGATAAGTCTACTCGATACCAACTAATGGTCGAGTACCGAGATTTAATATACATCCACTACTTTAATGAGTCAAGTCCGAGACTCGCAGAGCAGCAGTGATTGCACACACACATTGTACCATCAACTAGACGTCTTTATGACGCTACATATGACGTTCAAAGCGTATTCGCCATCTTCATGAACATCTTAGCCGTAACATTACGGGTTGACGACGTGACACACCCAATAATTCCGAGCGTTCTGACTACACAGAGGACAGGGGTAGAGCCAACTCAATCTTGTAACAAAAATTCACAATTTACGCGTGCAAAGTGTATGACACACGTATTGGCCATGCCATTCAACCGGTGCAGTATGGTCTGTAGGTTGTTTGCAGAAATGGATAAGACAATTTCGTCCATACATTCAGTACCAATCAGTCTACTACCTGATGGACGCTCCGCTCTGCGATCCTTGAAACCTATGTTTTTCTATTAAATCACTCATTAGGTAGCTGCATAAGAAAAGGGAGACTGGACATCTCAATCGCACGCTACTCGAGATAGAAGACACTTCGGACAGATGTCCATAAATGCAAAGTCTGCAATCACAGCGGGCATAAAACGATCGCAACAAACTGACTCTTCACCGGGACTCCTCTGCTGTGGAGGCAACCCCAGGGAAAATGTCGGACAACTCGGTTACGGGTGGTTTTTAGGTCCAAAAGGGACAGTATCGTTAGCTAAACAAAAGACTGCCAGTGTTCCAGTGTCCATCGTAAAGTGAACATATACGATTGATACACCCACGACCAGGCCAAAAATTTGTTATTCTCTTATCCGGTCCACTCTGCGTTACAGAAGCCGTCGCATTATGAAACTCATGGGTGTATTGAAAGCGAAAGATGAAAGGTTAATACCTCTGCAGTTGTCACGTTATTCTGGTACCATTTTTGAAAACAAGAACGACTGTCAAATTGGCTTAAATTGTGATGCACCTTTTCAGTTTCCCGTATGGAATGGAGTGAGGTCAGCTCACGTCAATCCCTCAACGCGGAGCCGAGGAAAGCCTAGACCAGGAGCTTTATTGCACTTCAATAATTCAAGTCTCAAGGCTATCTCGGTTCCCAACGGAGGATCGTCATAACTAAAAGTATTATCGCCATAGAGGAGTGAGCTGGTTTAGGCCAGCTGAACTGTTATCATAGTGCTCAGATTAAACGTCAAGTAGCCATCACAAGCTGTCAATTCGTGACCCGCTTTTTGTGCATGTAGTCCCCACCAACACTTTGTCAATCATAAATGCAGTTACGACTGGGGAAAAACAGTTCCAAACAATTGCTTGAAAAAAATGCCCTTCCCGTCTATTTGGATCGCTCGGGTAAGTTTCACATTAATTATGCACTCCTTGTGGGTTTGCGACTTGATTCACAACATCTGTTGTCGTGGTTAGAATCAGGGGAATCAGTCGCCGCCTGTTCGTAAGTTCTATCAAATCAGCGAAACGCCACAACTATCGTATCTGCAATGCTTATTTGGGACACATCTCTTTTCGTCTAGTTCGTATAGCCATTGCTTTCGTTTGTTTGGATCACGCACGCTATTGAGATTCCAGTGCGATGACATTGTTAAAACTAGCTATTCCAACATATCAGTGCCAACCATGTCAGCTGGATGACTTTGTGGGAAACTGAGTAATAACAGAGAAGTACTTGAGACACCCCGATTGGTATCCAGTCAAGGAAAAGTGACATCGAAAAATGGAAAAATGTGACCAGGAAATCGTCAGGTGGAAAAGACGTAAAACGCTGGAAGATTTGACAAAATGGTGCTGAAAACTCAAAAATGTGGGCACATGCGTATGCGATAAACAAACGAATCAAAAATGAAAGTTATAACGGACAACAAAAATGAGCAGGCAATAAACGATAGTGACCGCATCAAAGGGGATGCTGATGCCAACGATTAAACTGATGCAGAAACGAACATAAAATACATCGCCCTGAACACAAACAATTCGTTGTAAGCGTCAGTTGTCTCGGTCACTGTCCAGATATGAGTTCATAGGTTTCCGCGCGCGAAACGACTGGTCACTCTGCAGTTATCACATGATAGTCAGGGAAGTGGTTATTAATTAATGCATTCTCACTATATGCCGCTCACCGATATAAGGAGTATTATATTGCAGTGTTTATATTAACAACAAACAAAATGCAGATGAATAAAAACACTGAATATCAATGTTTCCACCTATCTATCATGTGACAGACGGGACAACGTAACATTCGATCAATGTGGTCTCTGAAAACAGTTCGCGATAGTCAAATGTCGCTGTAGCATCTTCATGAAAACAATGAATGTTCGATAAATTCCACCCTAACGGCCATAATAAATGCCTCTTGTCATGACGTTTACTGAACTTTTTAACATGATACTAGTCAATACGAGTTTAGTGGATATGTTACAGTATGAACAGTCAGGTCGACGAATGTAGGTGTCAAGCGTAAGCTAAACCGAGGTATAACAATAAATCGAGGTCAATCGGTGTCGTGTGACCTTTGAATTACCTGTGTATTAAGTGCTACAGGGTTATTCATAAATAATCGATCAGTATTCCTTCACTAGCCATGCTCACAGAAGAGATCCCGATGGCCTAATTACTTAAACACGACTGTATTACAGTTGCCAAGACAACTCAATGACGTTTGTATTCACCGATGCAACTGGATGACAGGGAGGAGACACAAACAGATTACTTGATGATAAGCCTGGGCATAAACATTCAAAACAGTCCTAGCGCAAACACGCAATTATACGTAAGTTATTTCGCGACCTCAACGTGATCTCTGACTGACTTATTATCATCAAATCATTTACTGAATCGTAGGATAAAAATTAAGCCAAAACGTCCATTTGTCTCATTATGGTCGTTCTCTCTTCGAATTGACACCAACGCACCAAGTAAAATACAGCTGTCACCCAGCATAGGAATAACGTTCTAGTGATGGCAGTTTGCGTCTAGTAAACGGTTGTGATTTATCCAGTGCGACGTGCAAGTTTACCTCATCACATGACACGACTGTTCACGTACGTGTGTGTGAATAGATGAGATGAGCGAAGTGAGCTATATTGGACTCATGTTAACAAAATCGATCAACAGAGGTGGTTTTGAAGACTACCAAGAAATTGAGCTGATCATGGAAATTAATTCTTGCTCCTTAATGTGAATATGACAACTAGAAATTCCACGAAACAAGCAGCGAAACCAACAAACGAACGTAGAGAAAATAATACGAACAATCGTTGTGAGCGTATATGATGAAGCGCAGCAGGTACTTATCTAAATCTACTACTAGTTATTAGAAAATGGATATCATCAGCAACTGATCGGAGCAAGCGCCGTCAGTCCAACAGAAAAAGAAGTAACATACTCCAGCTTCATTCATGTGAGAACTCACAAGGTAACCAAGTTGACCACAGCCCACTCACTTCACAATGGGCACGACTGAATTACCAAACAGTCCCTTGAGACATATTCAGACAGCCCGAACGTTTTGAAGCTGGATAGAATAACAGTCTTGGTAACCATACTCAATGACCCCTAGAAGAGTTTCACACAAGAGGAAGACCACGTTGGTAAGAAGAACACATATGTGCATGTGAAGATAATGATACCCATCCACTAAAACATTAAGGCTTGCCTATGGAAGTGGGTTGTGCAAATAGGCGGTACCATCGCCTCAACAAAGATCATATCTGACACAAACCACCTGTTCCTTTGGATATTTGAATGTACCCTTATATTTTCCTCAATGTTCTGAACAAGCATTTGTTCCCATCCATGCGGTCTTGCGCTTTAGTTGTCCCATGTTTAGTTCGACTTCAGTCTCATTATTCCTGAATTAGCCACAAAAATGAAGTAACGGTTACAACGAGACTGGACTTAGGCGCAGTGTGGCGGCTTGAACACCTTCATGACCTATTGGGCTAAACTGAACGGTGTGGCCACCACACCGGCAGGTCAATAGGTAGAGGTCTGACAAATCAGTCTTCTGATCATCCAGGTTGGGAGTTGGAAGAAGGTTGGCATCTTTTTCCGAAAAATGTACCAGTTTTGGTACACTGCCACCCACCCGATACCTTGCGGTATAGGCTTTCGAGCCAAAGGCTTTGGTTGAGAAACTTAATCGTTCTTCTGCCTAGGTCTGGGCGCCCTGACAGTATCTCAACCCATTCACAACCATGAATAGTCACAATACCAGTAATTCCATATCGCATCGGCCGTCTCGCAGTATAAACCGGGTCACCCTATCTGCTGTATACACCAGGGTGGATAGGCGAAAACATGCTACTGCTGACTCCTTCCCTACTGTCCTATCAAATTTAATTCTCAGGCCCCTCTCGACCTCCATTTCTGATGATTGCTTTACAGGTCCCATAACAGATGTAGCTAACTGTGGTAACATTGAGCCTTCTTAGTAACTTTTTCTTCTAGGATATCCCACGTCACTGTTGATGTGAGCGGCGGCCCGAGCCACAGCACCTTTTGGTCAGGCTCATGGCTGTGATGATGATGATGAGCCGGTAAGTTCCGTCTCTTGCCATTTGGCTTCAGGCTTCCCACGTCCCTTGCTTAGACCCAGAATGCGAATTAATACAGGTGTCTTCGGTGTTCGCACGTCAAAACAGATAGACCGCTCTCGCATGAACGTTAGACTCATTGCATATCGATGTGTGCTGTATCTCGGAGACTAGAATCCAAGACAGTAGTCAACGTATGGAACTAACAGCACTCGCATTGTCTACCCGATACTGGTTATACACTTCGGGTGACCCCACAGCCACGGTTACAGGTCAGGCTGGAGTAGGTATAGTACTCAGCACGACGGCTGCAGCCGCATTGATTGATCGGATCTCTATTAACAATAGACTGTGCCGTCCGCTTGGCAGGTTCAATTAAGACCAGCTCTAGACGCAAGACTCAGAAATCTTTTCGTTATCTGCTGTAGTGACGTGGGCGTCTAGGACGCATTTTCCTCGGATCTAGCTGCTCTCCTTCAGTCGACAAGTGGCTCTGATACAGTCGATCTGGCCGGAGACATGAATGCCTAGGTCGGCCGCCTTGGTGTGGCCAAATCTCATCTAGGTGGCAGGTTTGGAGTAATGTCACATCAATCAGATAATGACGGACGATTGTTGCAGCTGTGCGGTCAGTATAGGCTATTTTTAGCCAGTACTGGTTTTGGGCACCGTTTACGTCATTGCTATACTTGGCGCCCGCCTGCTCCGAAACAGGCATGGTCTCAGGTAGATCATATAGCTGTTAGTTATAGGTGGCGAGGTCCCCTTCAAGACTGTCATTCTTGTTGGAGCACATACGTGGATTCAAATCACGCGTTGGCACGCTATCGTTTTGTTCTTATTTTTTGTTCGGCAATGACTGGCTGTTGAAAAACCGGTTTTACTATCGGTAAAGCATAAGTACCAAACCAGCTTAGAAAGCTGCCTTAGTGGTACACACTCCGAAGATCCTAATAGCTGCTGGACTCAAATCTCACAGGTCATTCAGAAAGCAGGTAGTGTAGCATGCGGCACAGGAATACATGGGCTAAACAAACAATGGATTTCAGGGAAATCCCTCGAGTTATTAGAAACCAGACGGGAAGTTCCTCCTGGTAGTTCACATAACAAGTATAGGAGAGATATCCGTAGGAAATTGAAACGTAGTCTAAAAGCAGATCGTGAGACTTGGTTAGTGGAAAAAGTTAAGGAAATGAAAACCGTTTTTGCCTCAGGGAACACCGGTAAACTACTTGAGCTGATTCGTGCCAGTGGTCAACAGGCGACCGTCTGTCAGCGAAGCAATCGGCATGGCAGATGGCACACTCATATACAATAAGTCCAGAAGGTTTCTAACCTTTTGTCATGGATGAAACAATAGGGATCTCTCTACGATATTTGCGGGGTGGACCTCTTACCTGATAGAAGGCTGACTGATCTTGAATATGCTGACGACAAGGTGTTTGACAACTTTCAAGTGGCAAAAACAACGTTATTTCGCATTCTGCTAAGTACTTCGGAATGCGTTTTGCAGCCTCAAAATGCAAAGTGCTTTTGCAAGTTTGCTGTGATTACGTAGGTTCGATGTTAGATAACGAAGTCATGGAGAGAGTTGACCGGTTTATGTACTTTGGGAGCTGTGACGGTGTTAAGAAACGAATCCATCAAACCAATCTAACCAGGTAATCCGTGACGGCTGAAACTGCCGTGCAGGTTGTACCAACCAGGAGGAGGTATGAAAGTGCGCGTGGATGTCGTGCTAGCCCGATGAACCAATCAGAGTGTAACAGATATGGAATTGACCCTACTTGATCACTTAATCGCGAAGTAGCCTAGGAAACCGGAGATTGGTTTAACTTGAAAATGGACATATTTGGTAACTATTGCATGCTATACGTTTACATGTATTTCAGTCATTGGTCCAACTTGAAGTAGGCAATACAGCGTATTTCTACGCAGTCATGTTCTTCCTGACTCCGCATTAGTGGACTGGATGAAGCCGCGCAACAGGGATCACGGCATAGCATTCAAGTTACAATAGAACGTTTGGCAGAGCAAACGCACGTTACATTAGGCGGAGATGTAGGAAATGAAATAGAGGCGCGTATTTCCAAGTCTAGGGCGGTGTTTGCAATTCTGAGACACCTATGGCGACAGAGATATTTCGCTGAAATTTAAGGGTCGCGTATATCAGACAACAGTGAAGGTTGTATTACTTTACGGCAGCGAAACATGGTCACTCAGGGTAGAAGACCTGAATCGTCTTCATGTATTTGACCACCGACGTTTGCGTTCAATCACTCGTATCGGGTGGCACCAACGAGGAGGTTAGGAAGCGGGTTTTTGACGCTGATTGCCAAACGAGTTCTCTTGTTCAATCACTACATTTTTACAGACTTAGATGGTTAGGTCATGTACTAAAGATGCCAGCTAGCGGTCTGCTACACGGATCACTCTTTACCGACGCTGTGGCCAACTGGCTTAAGGTTCGAGGTGGACAGATGATGACCTGGTGTAGGGAAATGAAATCGTTCACGAACGGGTTGGCCACTGTAGATCGGGTTCGTCCCTCGGATTGGGGCCCTCGCGACTTATAAGTCCGGTGGCCGAGAACGCCAGGTGAGATGGCGGCCAACCGAGCTCGTTGTTTGACAGAGTTGTCCGTGAAGTGAGTGCACTTAATGACACGGGGCAGTGAAAGCCGTAAGGAAGCTGTCTTGTTGATGACGCTTATAGTTGGGTTGTTTGTTTGCAAGGTTTAGGCACCTTGATGTTGTATGTTTGAATAGAGACGTAGTCATTTTTAGTAATTAGGTTCATTTTCCTTCCCTTCTTTTTTACCCTCTTCTCATATAGGTGTTTTTCTTTCTTTCTTTTCTTCGTGGTTGTATGGCTGTTAAGCACCAGTGTGAACCACTGATGTATTGCTGTCTATGATTATGATGATAGATAGTCGTCTCTCAACCGATATCGACCGGGATCTTCTGCTGACTTTTCCATGAGCTTCATGATAATTATCAGCATTGAAGTGTTGTGACCCAGAGGCACTTAGTTAACTGTCCATCGTTTGCTCGATATGAAAGGATGCAGAATACTCAAAATTCACCTATGCGGGTGTATAAAACGTATTGTGGGCCCAAGGACCTTCTCAACCTGAAAGCAATCCAAATTGGTACGGACACTGGACTCACAGTGCTCATACCAGCCATTGTAGCCGAATCTGAAGATCCAACGAGTGAGGTTGCTAACATCTCTAAACGTGTGATAAAACTGATCAAACCTTGCCTCTGACTGCACCTCTTTGCAGTTTGATAAAAATTGCACACACTGTTTGAGGACAGTACTAAGTGGAGTAGCACAACTGTACATTATATAAGGTCAATTAGACTCACCTATTAATGTGATACCGGAATTATCGTTGTTCATACGGTTGACAGTAGGCGTGAATCATGCAGGGTGGAAAGCTCACGTTTTAAATAACCGTTACGCCTAGTGAACAGATCATGGTAAGACCGTCAAAACCTGTGTGATTCACAGTGATGCAGTGAATACCACTTAATATTAATACTGATGGGAAGTGACTTCAATTTTCTGACTCATCTTACTAGCATAACACTATACCACTCCTGAAGACAGAAGCAAATTCAAATAACTTGGCTCACATTATCAGGTAAAACACACCCAGTGCGCCAAGACCACATTTAGCGAAGAGTGTAACAACCTGACTGAATCATTGTTGTTTAGTGGTCGGCTATAGATACATGCACTGCGTGGATTAAACAAACTACAGTTCCACGTATGAAACTTCAGTGCATCAGATCAGTGTGGAGTTGAACAATACATCGTATGACAGCGTATGTTATCTCAAAGACAATCTTGTATATCGATAGGAACGATGAACAAGCTGAACCATCGTTTTGAGGATCAGGTACTTCCGCACACCGTAGGCAAAAGGTTGATTACGGGAATATTCTTCCCACGGCACATGTGCTAAACCTAAGTAGAGAATTGGCATTGCAGTCAGATGTGAAGGTTAGAAACCGTCTGAACTTATTATGGATTAGTGTGCTATCTGCCTCGCTGATAGCTTCACTGACAGACGGTCGCCTGTGACCACTGGCACAAATAAGCCTGAAGAGTGTGTCGTTTTAGTTACTGGAAACATGTTGGCAGCTGGCCGCTTCTATGTTCCACTCGATACGATGTGCACCAGCATTTGAGCCGTATAGTAACCACTCAATCAGCGTAACAACTCCACCAATCTGCACGATGCTATGGGCCACCGGACAAACCAAGCATAATACAGTACAGCCTACCTCTCCGCCGAACTGCAAGCTAGATCTAATGATCGTTATAAAGTACACAGCTGAGGACGCGACACTACTAGGAGCGCGTATTGGCAGTGAAACAACAATGTTCGTATTAACCGTTTGTCATATCTTAATTAGGATAGTTTTTTGAGAGAAGTGTAAGTGTGGTGATCATATAGACAACTTAATTCGCTTGTTTGAAATGAATCGTACGGATAGCAGTAGTAATCAGACCAACGAGTTTAGCATTGCTGTATCACCATAAGACACATGGTCAAAGAAACTGCTCACTGCAGGACAAGATAAATGAAGATGGGCCACCTCAAGGCCAATTTGCACGGCTGACAGGCCGGAATAGTCGTCGCCGGCCATCCATAGCGAGTTTTTCTAATAAAACATTCAGCTATAGAAACGTATTTGTTTGAGATTGTTGTTCCACGTCTCTAATCTCATGAAAGGAGAAAATCATTACCGATTTCTGCACCTGCGTTATTCTTTTTCAGTTGTGTCATGTTGCTCATTAATACTGCTGAGTAGTATATAACAGTATCACACACAAAACTTTCGTTGTGTGTCGAATTTGAAACAGACGTGATGAAATACTGTTAACAAAGAGCGAACAGACAAGTTTGCAACAGAACAAAGTGAAAATACAGATATGGACAAAACAGTAGGCAGGATGGTTTGCAACGCTCAGTCCCGCACGGATCACATAAATAGAAGGTGTAGTGTTTTCGTTCACACTTGACACATTCACGTGCACTCGGCTCTTTGGGTGTCTATTGCATAGAACTACGGTATCTATGCTTTTTTAGACTCCGTTGGCAAGCCATAAGAGGTGTTCATGTTGTGCTTGCCGCTGTCTTCGAATACGTCAGTCACAGATATGGAAACATTCACGGCTTCACAAACCTTGGAATCATCGGGTCCAGGTGTTTCCTAAGAGGCTCCATGGATCAGATAGGCGATTTACCCACGGAAAAGTCGGTACTGTGAAATGAGTTGTGCGCGTGTACTGTCGTGTAACAGGATGTGACCATTTTCAAATATAGAGACAATATGCTTGATCAATATTGAAGGAAAATGTGCAAACGACTGACAATGTGATCAACAAAAACCAGATGAGCAGCGATCGGTTCAAACACTCGAGGTAGATGAACATCCCAACGGTTCAACCAACTTTGAAATAATGTACTGTACATTCAGCTGATCAGTGAGCGCTGCAAATAATCCTGTTCACCACTAACCTAATAGTGCATTACAGATTTATGTAGCAATCAGTAGCCAATATCTTGATGGAACAGGTAACATGTCTGAATAACTGGGCTGTGAGAACAAGATGACGTATGTAAGACAGGATAGCTACATTATAACGGTGATTATGGTTCTTCTTGCCTCTGTTTTGAATTGATTAGAGTGGTCATGTGTAAGGTTATTCAGACACAAGAGACATACAAGTACAGATAAACAGGGATTTGACCAAACTTCCTTGAAATGTTTTTAGAAGAACATTGAGCCAGTGTAGAATGTGAAACGAAACAACTACGTGAGTTTGCTAATGAAATGTAAACACGAGTAAAAAGCTTACCCGATTGTGTGTGGTGACGTGTTTGACAAGGTTTGTGATGAGGCGTTTATCCTGAAAAATGAAGATAAAAATACAGGCTCAATACAGAATCGACAAAATTCGGCTGCAAATCAGATGGGGGTAAAAAAAAATAACCATGACTTTGGTTTGTGACAGAAAAATCGGACAATTTTCAAATGTATCACCATCGACATCTACATACAATCGTACATATCGCGTAATATCAGAAAAGACGAGGAAACAAAGAGACTAAGAAACGGATACTTGATAACGAGGACGGAACGTGTTTGGTCGGTCGGCCACTAAGGATGCATAGATTCAGGTGATTGGGCAATGTAGTGAGAATCCAACCGATTGTCTGCTAGGCCGAACACTGTTTACGAACACCACAGACAACCGATAGGTGTAAGGTGGAGCAATGATAACTGGTATAAAGAAACAGAAGCAGTTACCAGAACGAGAAGGTCTGTGGCTTTAATGCTTCGGTGACGTTTTGAGAAAGAGGGCAACAAGCGAAATTCACTGGTGCGTGATGCAACTGTCCGATTGTGCAATCTGACAAATAGGCGAAAAACACTTCGTAGACTAAGCTGAACGCCTAAAAAAACATATCCGTGAGGAGCAAGCTGGGTTTAGCCCTGACCGTGACCGCACTGGTCATACCTTCACAATTCGCCGGATGCCTAATTTCCACCATTTATATAAAAAGCCAACAGTTGTCTTCTTGGACTTCAGAGGGGCTTCTGATTCAGCAGACAGAGGTGCATTCTGAGACTGTCTATCGAGGAAGGGTGTGCCTGAAAAGTATGTAAATATTCTGAAAGCAATTTACTGTCAGACTTTGCACAGGATTGGGGCTTACAGCAGCGCATCACCGACCTTAAACTTCTCAAGCGGGGTGCGACAAGGGTGTTCAATCTCTCCATTCCTATTCAACTTTGCAGTAGACGAGATCCTAAAATGCACCCTAATAATGGCGTAGGACTACTACCAGGTACTTGACTTCGAAACATAGTTTGCAGACGACAATGCCCTGATCCTTGGGGGCTTACAAAGAGCCAAGAAAATCTTTGACAGATTATAGGCTTCATTTCGTCAGTCTGGTGTGGCCTTTGTATCCACTAAGCGCAAGATGTTGCAGCAAAATCGGAAGAACTCTGGGCCTTCTCTCACCCTTGGTGGTAAGTAGTTAGTAGCAGTCGAGAAGTTTAGGTATCCTGGGAATTGTATCGGCGTTGATGGAACGTCTGATGAGATCACAAATCGCATAATAAATAACAGCGTTTGCCAACTTATGCCATCAATGGCGTCGGTATGATCCCAGTCGTTCTGTGAAAGGCCGAGTGTATAATGCCACCGTAAGGGCAGTCCTATTGTGCGGTCCCGAAACCTCGTCCATCATCATCATAGATAGCAATACGTCAGTGGTACAAACTGATGCCCAATTACCATACAACGACGAAGGAAAGAAAGAAAAAAACCTGCATGAGAAGAAGGTAAAAAAAGAGGGGGACGAGAAAGGGCCTAACTACTAAAAATAACTACGTCCATATTCAAACATAGAACATCAAGGTGCCTAAAACCTTGCAAACAAACAACCCAACTATAAGTGAAAGTTAGGCGTCATCAGCAAGAGAGCTTCCTCATGGCTTTCACTACCCCGCGTCATTAAGTGCACTCACTTCACAGACAATTCGGTCAAACAACGATAACATTCACACCACTGAGCTTGTTTGCCACCATCTCACCTAACGTTCACAGCCACTGAATCTATAATTCACGAGGGCCCCAGCCCGGGAGACGAACCCGATCTACACTGACCAACCCGTTCGTGAACGATTTCATTTCCCTACACCAGGTCATCGTCTGTCCACCTCGCACCTTACGCCAGTTGGCCACAGCGTTGGTAAAGAGTGATCCGTGTGGCAGACCGCTAGCTGGCATCTTTAGTACATGACCTAACCATCTAAGTCTGTAAAAATGTAGTGATTGAACAAGAGAACTCGTTTGGCAATCAGCGTCAAAAACCCGCTTCTTAACCTCCTCGTTGCTCACTCGTTGGTGCTACCCGATACGAGCGATTGAACGTAGACACTGGTGGTCAAATACCGGAATACGGTTCACCTTCTCTACTCTGAGTGGCCAGGTTTCGCTGTCGTATAGTAATAGCCCTCATTGTTGTCTGATATACGTGACCCTTAAGTTTCAGGGAGATACCTCTCTGTCGCCATAGGTGTCTCAGATTAGCAAACACCGCCCTAGACTTGGAAATACGCGCCTCTCTTTCATTCTCTACACCTTCGGCGCAGCCATCGCTGCTGATGCAGCTTCCCAGGTATACAAACGGTACACATGACGCTGCTCCAAAATTTGACGGAGGGTAAAAATGTGAACTATACATCCCCCTCCCGAGTGAAACCTTGCCTGTTTTTCTCTAATGTTCACCTCATGAGCTTCAGTGAGTCGACGAAGTATAATGGATGCCAGAACCCTTGAAATGACTGGGGTGAAACTAGTCCGTCTATGGTTTTTGCAACAGCCCCGGGTTCCTTTCTTGAATATGAGAACTATTATCGGGTGACCCCAGCACGGAAGGATGGTCTCCGTCGTCCACAGAAGTTGAAATAGCTGAGTTGAGGCCTCCATTAACACCTGGTCCATGAGTCCGGAAGATATAGAAGATCCGTTTTCGACCATCGGTATCTCCGAAGTATCAGTGGCGTGCGCTGGGAACATTGTGCCACGAATGATGAAGTTCTTCGACGTGTCCTCGGGACGGATCTTTAAGCATATCGATCTTGTCTCAGGCTACGTTGGCTTGGCCACATCTTGTAAATGCCAACTAACCGCCTGCCACATCGTAACCTTTTTGCGAGTGGCGAGTTAGGCCGCAAACGGCAACCCAGTGGTCAGCGCATGAATTCCGTTCGTGGTCTGAAGGCGCTTACTTTGAAACTTGTTTCAGCAAGGTGTTCTCGGCTGCCCGGCTGGGGTCCGAAAGATAATGAACATCTTTGATTGAGAAGGTTGTTTGGTATGGTACAGAAAATAAGGCAGTGACGTCCGTGTTGCGAGTCTCTGTATGCATCGCTGTGACTTCTTCCTGCTAAGCCCTTTACATATGTTTTCTCCTTCACCCTACACATTGGTTTTTCGTCTTCTCATGCTAAGACACACTTGTCACTCCTCGTGGTTTTTATGCGTTAAATTTATAAACCAGCTCAGTAAGTTGTGGAAGATGGAGGCTATGTGGTGGTGAAAGATTGTTGTCTGAACTGATCACACTCCTCTCTTCCATATATGAAACTGAAGAGATGCTTCGTGACAGATGCTTATCGATAGCCACTCACATCCTCAAAAACGTGCCAGGACATCGTATGACGACCATAGACGAATTACTCGTGCCTCCATCACATGCTCATGAATGTCATAAGGCGACAGCTTTTGAAACACAGAAGATCGGATGAGAGAAGAAAAGTCAGGTTTCTGACTTGGTTGCGAGCGTAACGACCATACCTTCATTTTGTGGCAGACAGCGGAGCATCATCACTTTTTTCTCGGCCAAAGGTAGGTATTTTTGAGCCTGAATGCTGTTTTTGACTCGATGCTCCGACAGGCAGAAGAATCCCAATGAAATATGCCACTCTGCTGAAGCCGTTGTATGCTACCTTACAGGCAGATATCTCAAGTGTTCTGCAACTCAAGTGAGGTTCGACAGAGGTGTCCGATCTCATCCTTCCATTTCAAATTTGTGATGAAGAACGTTCTGGAAGAATGACTCAGAGGTTTCCCGGGCCTCAGAGTGTAGCTCCAACCAGGTAGTAAAACCCGATATTGAATATGCGGATGACGCTGCTTTATTTAGGTCTTTCGCAGGGAACATGTAGACCAAGTTGAACGGGTTAAACGATATGACTGGTCTGTATGGTATGCACTTCGCATTTTCAAAGTATATGGTTGCTACGAGATTGAGTTGACAATGATCCTAACCTCGTTACTGTAGACAGGCCGCTGAAGTCTGCCGACCGTTTCACCTACCTATGTAATGTTATCTCGTCGGTTTATATTGTTGCTGACGAAGTGGTCACGAGGATAGCATACATATATATAAATATATGATTAAGTGTAAAAGGGGAATATCGAGTGATGGGTACGTGTTGGGGTTTCAACTGTACACTAAGATCCGCTGTCAAACAAAATGATGAAAGGAAAATAACACATCGGTTAACGTCTCATCAGCATATCTGTCTTTCGCTTGTCTTCAGAGTATTTGTGTGACCAATGAAGCACAGTAAATGTCGAAATCGATGTGTCTGTCGAAAATCGCTGTTCACACTTCCGCAGTGAGCAGACCGAGCTCATATATCACAGAGCAAAATGGGTCGCACACAAGCATTACACACCCTTCCCTTCAGCGATGATAACACGTGTCTTCAGTGTTCTTGACGATGTATCGTCAACAATACTATAAGCTGAGGATATAACGTATCCCAAACGACAATGATCAGTTTCCCACATCACTCTAACCAATAACGCCGCCAGTTTTGACAGCAATTACTCACCATCCGAACTCCAAGTCGCCAGATGTTTTGCCGTTCAAAGCTTCAGAATAATTTCTACATTCGTCTGGACTGTAACATCCGACTGTTCGGTTCCCATTGTCTACAGGCCCGTTCAAGTGAACTGTACCGTTCCTCAAGTTGTTTGGTCCACCTATCGGGTCGGCACGACGCGTTAGAAACACGCCAACCATTCTTCTTAAATACAGATTCCCACGAATCACAGAGAGCTACACCTTGTTAATGTTAGAGAAAACGACTGGTTCTGTCTTTTCAAATATCCAAACAAGGGGTTTATACGGTCTCTGTTCAAGCTTTCAGCCAACTTATGTTGCACTTCTTGATGGTCGTACTCCAAGTATTAGCAAAATGGTTTAGGACAAGTCGCTTGAATATCTATCAACACGTAGACACAAAGAACAAAAAGGTTCCATTTGTTTCACAGGTTAATTGACCATTAGTTTCTAATTTCTTGTAAGGTGGACTCAAGAGATAACCCCGCGACAAATGGGGAGACTGCTCACATAAGCTGATGCCATCAATAATTCATCGATCGGTTGATTCAATGTGTGGGAGCCGGAGGATGGACGACTAAGCAAAGATGACGCGATCAACCTACTTGCAATTGAACTGGCTGCATCATTAATGCGCGAGTGACTGGAACAGCTTGGTTGGTACGTTCACTTATTGTTGCTATACGTTGTTTGTACAAGATCGCTGGTCTTACACTAGCGACAGACAAGAGTATGTCGAAATGTTTATTTCTTGTGATCTGCCTATTCTCCGCTTTGACAAGCGCTAACCCCCGACAAACTCATTTATTTAGCTGTCGTGTGCAATGAAAATGCGTTGACTTCGGACTGTTGTGTTGGCCAGTACCCCTTCGCAAAAGAAACCACCGATGAGGAGGTACTAGGGCATCTGAACACCACAGTTGTATTTCGCTATCCAACTCGTAAACTGTATAATCAGCCCAAAAATCCCAAAATATTTAGTAGTCAGTCAACTAAAGAAACAAACATAGATAGCCAACTTCATGTGAAAAATGACGAAGGAAAACCCATGAAAGTACAATCGTATGTCAATCAACAGTCCCATATCCAAGAGAACAAACACAGGCAAGTAAATTCGTACATCCAATAGATCACAAATGACGATTACGACTTTATGTTCCACAAGTAATTTAAAAGATTTCCACACGAGCCTTCTGTGAGATATGTGAATGTTCAGACGTCTTCTGGAGAAATCCGAGTTGTACATTTCAATAGGGTTTCTAGGCAGCACACTCCATCTCGAGCATATGCCAACAGCAAATTTGTGGTTAATCGAGTAGGCGGCATTATTTGTAAAATATTTTGCGTGAGTGACCTTGCAACGGTCAGGTGTTAGATGAAGAAAACGAGCCCAATGCCCCTGAGATTTAAAGACGCGTAAAGTCATGAAGAGATCAATGTGCATGCGCCTATTCCCTGTGGAACATAGCTGGAGAGAATCAATGTGTACCGACATGAGTGATCGTATCCGTACACTCGTTTGGTGGCTATGCGCCGCATCGGTTCCAGTTTGGGAGCACCCCTTCGAAGATAGTTTTACTAGCTTGGATGACTGTCTGTGGTACTGGCAGTACAAGTGATCAATAGACAACCAGGGCATTACACTGTTTGTGGCAGTAACAGTAGAAGCACAAAGCCAAGTAAGTCGATCATTAGTGTTCTGCCCGGCTTACTATAGATGACTGTCGCGTCTGCCACGCCGATAGTTTCAATGACAGAAGAACGTCCTGGTCCAGTAGTACGGATAAGCTTAAAAAGCCTACCAATGTTCCGCAAAGCAAAAGCGGACTCCATTTTCTTAAATTAACTAGTTATCTGAGCCTCAAGGTCGGTGACGAGGCGAGATATGGGATTCTTACAAACATAATCCTCCACAACTTACACGAACTGTCACAAGGAATACACCGTCTGACATCTAACAACTCTAGAGCCCTCTCAGAAAATGTTTGTTTAATTCACGTGCTACAGCACATACTCCATGAATGGCCTACGAGATGTGCGTACAACAGCCATTGAGATTTATGGAGTTAGCACTGCTGAACTTGTACTCTAGGCTAGTTCGCTACTTACGCTTTACCGGCGGTCTGACCAGCTTCACGACAGAAAGCCACTGCGGCCGGCGAAGTGAATGCTCGGTGGAATTAAGAACAAACGCACCGCATAAATCTAAGAAAGCAACGGTACCTATATCCAACGACTTTGTTATCTATTTAAGACCAGGTTCGATTCGAAGGAGGTCGCCTCGTATAACAATGACATACACGGTGTCTAAAACTAGTGATGGCCAGAAATGGTTTGTGCTTGGTACAAAATTGTAATAACCATCCACCATTATCCAGGTGGTGTGACGACAGTAGGAACCCCTGAGCTAAACGTGATTCGGCTTAATCAAGGTGGCCGACCTAAGCTTTCCTACCTACAGTCAAAAGCACTGTCAAAACTAGTTATCGAACCAAGCAGAAAAACCAGAGCAGAGAAAAGGCGGTGGTATTGTGGTCAGCTGGAGCGTAAGTAAAGACAATAAAAGAACTTCTGAGTTACTGTCGTATGGAGTTGACCTTAAAAGAACTTGCTAGGCGGACGGGACAAACCTTATTACCAAAGGGAATCCAATCTACCAGTTCGGCTGGGATTGTTGTGTTGAGAATTATATCCACTGTGATCTGATGGGAAGTGATGACCATGGGTCGCCAGAATTGTACGACCAGTGCAACCAGTGCAAATGTTGTTAGTTAGATACATCACACTGTTCCGGATTTCGGTTTCTGAAATGAGGCAAACGTCGGCTTTCAATGGGCCGAGCAAGGGCGATCTGCTGACCAACTTGCTTCAGATCGTGAATATTGGAAACACTTAAATTGGCTCGCATTTTACGCCCCAGCAACAAACGAATGAAATATTGAAGTGATGAGAAAGGTAGAGACAACGCTACTATGGCATTGTCGAATCTATACAGTAGTTACTATGAATGGGGACTGGAAGGCGACTGAGAGTAAAATTAGACAACATTGAAGGGAGGGTCAGCAACAGTATGTTTTCGCCCATCCACTCTACCCTATGCAGGAGGTAGGACCACCCAGTTTATATTGCAAAACGGTCAATGCAATGGAATCGTCAGTGTGGTGTTTATTCGTAGATGTATGTAGACCAGGTTATTGCCATGACACCCACACCCAGACAGGAGAACGATTAAGGTTCCCAACCGAAGTCTGGTTCAAAACCTTGCAGTGTATGATAGAGGATGGGTGACGGTGTACTAAAACTAGTGCTTTTCCGGACAGATGTGGCAGCCTACCTTCGGCCCCCAGAGTAGATGACCAGCCTACTTATTAGCCGGTCTGAGACAAATGAGTTTGTCGATAGGACAAACTAACCATCCAGTTAAGCTATATATCACCAAGATGCGTAAGCCTTCATAACACGTCAAAATTCGGTTTCTTTGTGTTTGGAATTCTCACGGTTGAAGCTATATTCGGAAGTAGGTGGAATCGAACGATACTTCGTTCGTGACGTGACAAAAGTATAATTATGTCGCAGATGCAAAACTCTTTCGGGATACAACTCTTTGAGGGAAGTTTTTTAGTCGCAGTGATATTGTTAGACACTCGTTAGGTCCTCCACTGGGCTCAAACAGTGCCATGTATTCGACAATCTCTTGATGAACATTCTTTATCCTCCTTTCGCGCGAACGCCGGTCAATTATCTGGCATTAACGAGTGTATGACTTCTGAGCAAATGACACAGCAAAATGGACAAGCACAACGGAAGTATCAATGAGAAACTGGTTGGTCTAAAATACCCGATGATCTTTCGCCAAGTGTTGCTACATGCCAACAGCCGCATTAAGATCGATTTATGCCCAAGGCTCAGATGTACACAGTCTCCATGTGACACGCGCTTTTTTCCTGCCGTGAAGTATCATAGTATTCGCATAGATGCAACATACTCAACACTGACAAGGCATTGTGCCAGTACACCAAACATCTAACCCATTCACCTAGAGAAAGAAAACCAAATTTGGCATCCAAACAGCCAGCTAACATGGTGATGTCTTGTGTTGGGTCAGCTTACGAAAAATGGCAAATGCTTTATGAAATACGCTCTTCGTGGCAGTTGGATGGGCAGTCAGCAAACAAACAATGGCATCATCATCATCAACATCATAGCAGCCATGAGCCTGACCAAAAGGTACTGTGGCTCGAGCTGCCGTTCGCCCCAACAGTGACGTGGAATATCCTAGAAGAAAACGTTACTAAGAAGGTTGAAAATTATTAAAAGAAGACTAGCCGGAAGAACTAGAAATGGTATGGATACAGGTACGCCATTGACTGCGACACATCGCCATCTCGGATAGCGTCTCTAACCAGCGGTTTGGGTGATCACGAGGACCCCATCCA
>LUCH01006059.1:17237-38947 GCA_013368495.1 Paragonimus heterotremus | reverse complement strand
TATTTAGGGAAAGGTTCGCCCGTTTGGGGTTAATTTAGGGAAACGTTCAGTAGTTTAAGGTTAAGTTAGGGAAAAGTTTGGGAATGCGTCCCAAATACCTAACAAATCCCTAAATGGTCTCCGGATTGGTCCGTTGGGCCGAATTAGGGATTTACCCTAAATTACCCCTAATTGTGCTAGCAGGGTGATTTCACGCAGTGAATGCTTGCCGCTTTCTTAACGACTTATCTATTATTTCATTCGACAAGGTCGTTTAACCCGAACCTATTCGAGCGTTGTTTAACGCACTCGAAGGTTCCACACACTTTTCGCTTGGCGCGCTTTTGAGCGCCACTGAGTGGGCTGTAGCCTATCTCGCGCCTCTATTCTTTTCCTCTTGGTTGCTGCCGTTGACCCCAGACTAGGCTAGAACTAACTACTTATCATATTTCCAAATACATGCTGGAAATATACGCTTCGTTTCCAAACCCCACCGTGCTCTCTAGTTCGATGCCTGTTGGGACTACGTTACGACTGCTCTTCAGGAAAGGCGTATTTAATTGTTAGTAGACGAGGGTCTAGCGCATACCCACTTGTCCACTACACCCGGGTCAGATCCAGTATTACTGGGGCTCAACAAACAGTCGCTGAAGAGCTGAGCGTTTGCGCCCGTTACGGGTGCAAAATGTCCGTACCCAACGGCATGAGATACTACCGATGCCAAAGGTGATAGTTTAGAGTCTTCATTATTTTGCACTTCATTTTCCTAACATTGCGTAACTGCTGCGTCAGACCACATTGTACATTTTTGTTTGACTTGAGTAAAAGCAACAACACGACACAGGTTCAAATAAACTCTGCTACACGCGCTTGCTGGTTCGTCCTACAGTGGTTGCAGTCCAGTTTAAAACATCCTATTTGTTGGATTAACTTTCGGCTCGGTTACTTCGCATCCTCAGCTACGCTTGGAACAATCCGAATAATTTCCAGCGTTACTGGACGCCTCACGAACATTGTCAATCTTTGGTGAGTCCAGTCCTTGACTTCACTCGTTATTTTTGTATCCAGAATTATTGTAGTTCACACATCTGTCCCATTACACATTTCTAATTTCATTGGGAAAGAGGACGGTCATTGATTCTAGCCTACATGATAACCAACGACGGTGATTATCGCTTGGAGAAACGGGCAGACAATAACGCTTAAAACCTACTGGACTGCAAAGGTTGAGTGAACGATTTATCCTTTGGAAAGTAGTCTCGTTTATTTCAAGTAATCGACCGACTAATGTCAGCCACAATATCAGGAAAATAAGCTAGTATCCTGAGAAATACGACGTTTTCTTCTGTAGTTAATCAGTGTTCATTTTGATATTTCATCTGACAACGCAGTCTCCTTATTCCGTTAGACATGAAATCATTTTCTGTCAACCGGACATTTTTTTAACTCGTACACTCCATTCCAGTTTGTGTGCCTCGACTTGTATGCCGTGTACATCCGCATCGACAGGTTGTCTGTTTTTATCTGCTCTTTTTGTTGCCTACGGTTCAAAACTTATTTACCATAAGCTCCAATGCACTGCTTCTCCGAGAATCGGCCTCACGTTTAACGAACAGCATTATCGGCAATTTTACACCGCTATGCGGTGTCGAGCGCGATAAACGTCTTGCTTTGGAATTAATAGAAACATTCTTGGAGTCTTGTAAACGGAAGCATGAATGTATTGGATCCAGATGTTTACATCTTCTATGGTTTCCCAGGAAGCTTCTGTAAAGTACGCAACACTTAGACTGCGCGCATACGGAACCAGTTGCCACATTATTCCAGGGAAAACGGTTTATCGCGCGTAACACAATACTTACAATAACCCATTAGGGTGGCATGCAGTAAGCCAGTGCCACTTTCAATGCTTCTTTCGTCACTAATGATTTCATTGGGAGAATCATAAACTCACGAATTCCGTAGATTAAAAGTAACTGTAACATATTTGGTAAGACACAACTGCCATCTACTCCACCACATCCAGTAGGTTCATACACACACTCCCATACTACACTTCATTGAGCCCATTCAATTGCGGTGTCCTGACAGCGCGTACGAAACCTACGCATATCACCGAGAAAATGATACGGCATTTTCACCATTTTTTGAAGGTCAGCCGTTCTCTGCAACATTAACGATCTGTCGGAACCCACGCGTGTGTACATTCCTAGTGGACGGCGTACGTTATGGTAGTTTGACTTAATGTGATATTATAGCGGTCGGCCTGTATACGTGAAGTTGAAGAAGGTGAAAGATGTGAATAACAATAACAATTAGGAAATGGAAAATAGCGTACAAAACGTTACACAACCATTTCTAAGAGCAATGTTTCATCGGCCAGTATCTACCTGGAATCTAGCAAACGAAGAGAAATAGTATAAAAACCGTATAGAAAAAGAAGCTGGAAATGTTGTCATACATATTTCACCATCAAATGTGTTAGTGTTCTCGTTGAAATGCAATGTCAACACTGTGTGGTCGTATATTACCATTTTAACCATATCTTCAAAACACCGCAAAATAAAACACTCTCAGGCTATAGGATGACGTACTTCACCTCGAAAATTCCAATGATCCCATTTATTACGGTTGGAAAAGTGAGCTAACGCCAATACCTGATCTCATACGGGAATATCCTATCTACGAGTGATGCTGTGGCAAGCGTTAGTGGTTTGAGCCGACAGGACGTTTGATCCGAGGTGTGTACCGTGCTGCTTACAACTGTAAGAGCTACACCTTTGGAAAGATGTCCGAGAGATGGCCGATAAAACCAGAGCTGCCAGATTTGTTGACCCGTGAATATTGAACTACGCCAGATGCTGAGTCAGTGAGTCGACCGCAGTGTGGCAACAGGATTCGGGGTCAAGATAGGTCAGTAGGGCCGCGTTGGCTACTGAGTCCCGTGCTGGAGTAGGTTGGGGTGGCGGACGTTGTTAAGTGAACGTGCGAGGAGACCAACATGAATTGAAACGATTAAGTTTTCCGCAGAAGTGTTAAATAGCCGTATGACTAAACAATGATGGCGATGTGCACAAGAAACGATCTCGAATGGGATGAACTTTGCAGCTATGTCACGATGCGGATGGCGAGTGAAATGGATGCAAATGGAAACTGCCGAAGACCTACGGAGGAGTTTTGGAGTGGAAGTTTGTCTGTTTGCTGACGCCAGAATTGTACCTAGTCGGATGAGCAGGTTGAGGTGTCCATCGTTAGACTCACGGTTGGCAAACGAGACAACCGGATCAGTGAGGATTATAAGTTGATGGAGTAATATAATGATCAGTGAAAATCCTACAGGCAGCGGTCTTTAACCCTAAGTTTAGGCTTCCGGTGGACATCTCGCTGGGTGTTTACGAATGTCGCCATACATTTTGCCATAATTGACAACCATCATCCCTCATATGTTGACCTTCTGGTGGATACAAGATGTCGTACGTTGATCAATTCCAGCACCTGGTTGAGCATACCTGACAGGCACCCAACAGTTGCCGCTGTCGATCCGCAGCTCCTAAACAATTTTTGGATCTCTCCACTGTGACACTTCTCAGGGCGTACATTGCTCTGTATTATCTTCATATTCCGGTTGCAAATTGTTCAATATTCTGAGCAACGTGTCTCATCCTGGCATGAAGGCCTCAGTTAACCTTTTCCTATTGCCAAAAGTAAAACACAGTGTTCAAATTAGAGGCCGTTTTTTCTCCAGCGTCAACGTTCCAGGGTCACTCATTGTGAAGAGCCCCTTGACATTTTTCGCTTGCCTAGTGCACGTTTTCACCACGTTTATGTCGACCAAGTGGCCCTCTTACCACCCTCCAAATGGCTGTGATTGTCTACTGACGTGTGTTCAGCGTTTCATAAGATGGCCGGAAACTACGCCGCTATCAAAGTGCTCATCAGAAACGGTAGCCGAAACTCTGTTCGAACGTTTTGTGCCGTAGTTTGGTTGGCCAGCAAAGTTGGCTACAGTTAGTCGCTCATAGTTGGAAAGACATTTCAGAATCCTCTTGAATGTGTCGAGATGCAAACAGGTTCTGACCGCAGCATAATATCTGGCAGCAAATGGGGTGGCTGGCATTTTCGTCATCGGCTAAAAGCCAGTCACAGAGAGTATACTAATCCGTGAGAAGAGGCACTCCCGTTAGTTCTTTTAGGACTATGAGAGGCGGTTATAAAAGATTCAAAAGTCACTACAGCTGAATAAAACTTTGGTTGTACACTTAATTTGCCGGGTTAACCCCCCTCATCTGCGTCTCCAGCACTGTACGATTAAAGAAGCTGTTCAACACGTTTGGCGTACCGTATGCGGGTGCTAGGCCCTGTGAAGCCTTCGGAACAATCACCCTTTCTGCATGTGAACGCCAAACCGTCCTCATGTACTCTTGTTGTTGTAAGTACGGATGGTCAGCGTCAACCATTGCAAGTACCAAGCAACGGCCATCAGCGTGTCCTCGCACGAGTCACGCAGACCTTCATCGTTGACTACTAACCATAGGAAGCCAACATTTGTGCAGGAAGCGTCTACTGCATCTTCTCTGTCGATGCCTGATGTTTCTCCCCCAGAACAATTGGTGGCAATAAAAAAACGTTCCCTACTCGGAACCTCCTGCGGTTCCCGACGCTTGTGTAATCTCAAACCCTACTCATTCTGCCTGTAGGCATAATCGTCTTTTTAGTGAGCTTTGCAAGCCCGTATGTTTTGAGGAATATGGCATTCCCTATTTTTTGAGAGGACGCATCTTACTATAAAATATGCCCATTCATACTCGTCGTTTTCGTCTCCTTGCTAACTCATGCTATCTTGATTCGCGGCGTCTGCACACAGCGATATTAGAAAAGGCAAAACTTTCCATTGCCATCTATCTACCCACTCATTTTGTGGGTTGATAGGTAGTACGACGTGCAGGAAGCGACAAAATCCTTGTCTTTTACCTCGGTTATGCTTTGCAGGTTATCTGATGCACTACAATGTCCACGGCCCAGACGGTGGTTTTCCAGTCCACGTTTATTGACATGGTAACTTTATTCTTTCTCAAGTCTGTTAACTTTAGACGGGATTACAAGAAGAAGGGGAAAGCAAAGACAGCGAAACTGAAGTTCTCAGTAACCATGAGATGGTTGGCTGGGAATGTACTATTTGTCGGCCGGATACATTGGCACGGTGAGGTATTTTTTCCGCTTGTCGCGCAGGTGCTTCATTGGTACTTTTCTCATTCCAGGACGAGCCAGACATGGTGCGTAGAAAATACTCTCAGCTACTTATCGTACAGCGTTAGACAAAATAGCTCCTTTTTCCCTCAATAGGTTTTGATGCTGTGTGGCCCACCGAGATAGATAACAAAAGCACCAAAGAATAAACAATTTAAATAAAAGTATCCCACCAGCACAGCAGCCATCCTCGATCGACCACTTCTCGAACTTAGAAATTCTCTTCCCCATGTCATTATTCCTCATAGGTTTCGTCCTGTAACTGTAATCAGCCAGAAGGACTTGAAATACATATATATATTTCCATCTCACTCTGGAGTAATAAAGGCTGTGTAATACTCATTAGCTTTCTGGGAAAGAGCTATGTACAGGCTACAACAGGCTATATTTTTAATAGTCGAATTCACTTTTACATTTTTGATGTTTTTTTGCTTGCTCTTATCTTAATCAAGCTATCCATTCTGTAAAACCCCTTCCCGGGGCTAAAATCACAACTTGCTCCATGCTTTGCTAGATTGACGTGTTTCCATGTACGCTTTATTTCGCCAGGTCGCTACTGTAGCGGTTGTAAACAAATAGTTCGTTAAGGTGTATCGGTCAGGAATCCAACTGAACAGAATGCAGTATCATATAGGTACGATCTGTTATATTGTTCCTAAATAATCTGCGGGGTCCAAACTGGGATAATTCCGATGACAGATAAATCAAGAATTTTGCCGCACTAGCCGGTTGATTCGGTTAACTTCCAACTCTCCAAAAATCTGTTTACTAGCGACACTGGACGCAGACAGGACGTAAGGCTGGCGACCCGAGAAGTGTTTGTATTTACCGATTAGTTCGAATTAGTTGGTTCAAACGTCGGCTGTATATGTGAAGTTGAGGAAAATAAAAAAGTCAATAACAATGAGAATTGTGGAATAGAAAATAGTGTACAAAACGCTACACTACTGAAACACGAGGTTGAACGCGTTGATTTTTTTGTACTTCACTGTTGCTCGGTTTCCCATAGTGAGTACTGACTGGATAGCATTCTGCTGGACTGGCTCTAACACACGCACTGATCAGAATGCACGTGTAATCAAACCAGTTTGGCAAATCAGCTACTGTTACGCGCGTTTGAGGAAGGGGGCCCAATGTATATAGAAGAAATCAGTTTGTCTTATCCGTTGTATGACAACCCAAAATCTATCACTGAAGACAGGGTATAACACAGCTCCTGAGGATTACTCTATATACTAAGATCAGGGAGGTGGTCAATTAGTTTTAAATAGATGAAAATATAACATCGCTTCATAGTAATCTATAGAAGTGACGCCGATGACCGCGGAGGGAAGCCTGCTTCAGAACTGTCGTGACTGCTACTGAATCTGTTTCTCCAAAACAATTGTTCTTCAAGCCGGCACAACCGTCCTCTAATCGTTTCATGAGAGTCCTTTTAGTATCCCAACTGAACATTCTTAGGCTGCTCACAGGACGGCCACAGGACATTTCAGCATAGCACGATTTATACAACATTTCCCAATCCCATGTGTGGTTCACTAATTATAATTACGACAGGTTACTCAGAACTTTGAGCCGATATAACAGTCCCCCGACCTAACGCAAAATAATGGAAAGGTGTTTCACGTCGGAGGATGCAGCAGTTGTGAAGATACATGTACAAAGGAAACTGTACAACCGTACTTGTGTGGTTAGGTTTGTTCCGTTTGGTCGTCCTGTGGGCCTATGTACCGGTGTGGTTCCGCCTCCGGCAACCGTGCATATCTCCCTCCAGTTTTCTGGATCTACCACTATGATTTCTCATTTGCAGCCTTGAGTGACGAGCCGGGAGGTCTCTGACACATCATGACATCTTTTGCATTTCAACCGCAAGTCCATTGATGAACTTACCCATGATGAAATGCAACAAGGATTTGTGCGCAAACGCGGATTTGTTACTTATTCCACTCGCGTTGGTGTGGTTTGCCAGCTCGTCCTTTACCAGAGCATTCATTGTGGTTTGTGTACAATTTCCCATTGTGCTACCGCTAAGGTTGTAGACATGATCAGTCCATATATCTGCCGGTTACGAGTTGAAAATGCTACTAACTTCAAGCGCAAGCCGTGACCTCCAGATGAGAATTTGAACATCTTAAACAGAATTCATCGGAAGTTCAATCGAAAAGCTTGAGGAGATTCTCAGCGAGCGTAAGTCGTGGCGCCCTCAGTTCCGGGCGTACAGACTGTAACGATTTGCTTATGCGCACGTCCGAATGAACAACCTCCCGGAAGTCGTCCTTTTTGAGGTAGTTAACATCTGAAACAGTTAAAGTGCAATGGGCCAATTCTTTTCTTTCGTGGCTAGCAGCAGCGCAAAATTATCAAATGCATTTAATATAATGGGAATTCACACAACTGGGCTGCACACGAGAATTTATTTCAGTCAATGTACTGTCTACCTGAAAGCAACAGGTCTGTTACAAAAGGAAGAATCCGTCGTCAGCAAACTTGCGCTGACGGGTATGATGACTATACACTGCAATGGCGGTGAAAAGTCGATGTATACGGTGAACGCTCCTTTTCTAGTTGAACTTATTTAATCCTTGGCAAAGTCTGGCTCAAAGGCTCGGTAACCGAACAAGCAAAAAAACACGGTCTCCGGGTTACATGACGCACTCTTCAGTGTTTTCTAGGTGAAATATGGCTTTAGTAGAAGGGAGCTCAGGCGGAACCTCTGAAATAATTTCGAATCGCATTGCATTCTGAAGGCCGTCTGAAAGTGAATGGACTACTGTAAACTATTTTTACCTGTACTTCCAGGGACTTCAACCATGTATTTCTTCGACGATAGTAGTGCTGGCAAACGTTCCGATAACGAACGACGTATTTGTTTCGACCCCATACGTGTCCAACTCACCCTAGTGTGAGAGGGGAACCACTGTAGTGACTTGTAGGTAACTCCAATCTGCCCTCTGTAGGACGTGTAAAATTCTTCCTAAAATGCCTGTTCATATTGTGCATAAGAACCCAAGTATGTTTGTCCGCCGTCTACCTAGTGCATGCAGTTGCATTTGTTCGTCCATACACTTGTCGGCCTATACGCGCCCGTTGCGCCGCACATATTTCCAGCTTGCTCGCGCGCTCAACGGTCGGACCCTCAACCTCCGCAACTGTTTTCGCGTTCGGTGGAGTTTTGTACGTCATGTAGCAGGCAGTTCGGGTTTATCTCCAAATCACTGCGCCATGACTTGTTTAAGGTAGTCAATGAACCTTCCTCAAATTCGACGATGCCGTACATCTGAACCCACTGGTTGATGTAATTATGACGCACTTAACGTAGGCGAAGAGGAGCGGCAGGTCAACGCTCTATTGTGTGCAGAACGGGATAAAAGATTTTATGCGGTTTCAGCTTCAAACGTAGACGTTCGCAGTAATTATTGACAGCATTTTTCTAACTTGCAGTGGGCGATATATAAAAACAGGGAAGCGTTAAAATCTTTGGAGGAAATTCATTTGAGTTAGGTTACTAATTTCTTCTGTGTGTTTCTGAGGCCCCTACCTTTGGCGCTCGGACTCGCGTAAATTCTTACGACTGAATTCGGCCGTTTAACGCTCTGAACATCCGTACTTTCTCTGGAGAAATCGAAGACTATTTGGGGCGCTTCAAAATGTGGTGTCTCACTGATAAAGGGTTGGAGGCGGAAAATATGCTTCCCACTACTGCAGCGTAGTTAGTGAGGGGGTGTATAGCTGGGTGAAAATTCACCATTCCTCAATTTACACACTCCTCTTTCCTATAGATAATGGAAAAGGCTGTTCCCACCTATCCACCCTGTAAACTTTGAAGCAATCAGACGAGCCAAACTTCATGTCATTTTGAGAAAGTAAAATCAGGATATGAGGCATTTTACTCGCGAAATCCAGACTCAAGCAGCTGGGTGTAATTTCAAAGACTAATTGCAAACGCAACTTTGTGGCCATTTGATCGCTGGAATAACTAAGCGTCATCCGCGGCAAAAGCCCTCAATACTTCCGGATTCTACTTTTCGGTCAGCTAGAACACTGTGCAAACAGTATCAGGATATCACAGTTAATGTGAAAGATCGAACGATGGTGTTATACAACAGCAACGTGAAAAGACCAGAATGTCAACAAAGTTGACGGTCCGAAAAGGTGAATATCCAAAATGCAATTGACAAAAATCAACATGTATCTGATTCAAATGTCCCTCCCCGGCGGGACAGCTGTGGGTCATGTGATAGCAAACTTCCTCTATAGACTGGCTGACTTCGAAGCACTTAGTGTCACAAATGTGGTAAAATTCGTCACACTAAATCAGTTCAAAGTCTTCCTTCGCACAGTCCAGTTTGAATGGTGGTAAATTCATTTCATATTTTCATTTTATTGCTCATGCTACTAATTCCGCTAATTCCATCACTCACATCCGACGAACATATTTAGTTAATAATCACTTCGAGCATTCAATTATTGCGGACGTTAGTAGCAGTGAACCACCCTCCTCGATGATTTTGTGAGGTGCCTAAAAATGGTAAATATAGAACTTTTTGAGCCTCGGTTAAAGATGCCACTGGATGTGCCTTAACAACTCTTCATTCTTGTTGGCACAAGCTTTCTAATCCTCAGTGCAGTGTCATCAATTGCCGCTTCCTGATTACTGATCGTGGGTCACCGATTGTTAGTCAAAACGCATGAAACGTTTGAGCCCATCTGCTTCACTGTTTTCGGATACAAGTAGATCACAATACGCACTCTACTCCTGAAGTGGTTGAAAGCTTCTGGAGATCGGCGAACCATAACGATTTCGCCCGAACTGAAAGGCAACCTGGTTTTTATGAGGTGACGAATCATTCCTTTTTGGATTACATGCGGCCGTCGAGAAGGCAATCGACCAATCTGCTTAAAGAAAGATTTCACCGCCACTGTAATCTTCGGCTTGGGCTACACCCATTGTGACTCCGCTTGAACATGTTGATGAATCGCTTCGAATTTGCAGTGATTGCACCTCAGGCTCAGCAGATTTTTCCTGCTGAGGAGTTGTGCCACTGTTGAGCCAGATGACATTCTAAGTCAATTTCATAATTTCAAATATTTTTAATGTTCGATCCAATGGACGCTTTTCTCCAGGTTCCACTTGACGAGGCTTCCACTGCCCTTACAGCCAACAACGCTCCTTCCAGATTGTTCCGTTGTAATTTTCTGCCCTTCTGTCTGAATTTATCACTCGCCATATTTCAAGATGTTATGGGCACCGTTACGGTCAATTAAGTGGGTGTCTCCGTTTATCAGGTTGATATTAGTGTGCCTGCGCCAAGCATGCCTACTCGTATTGAACGATTGTATGCTCCACTCGAACGTTTTTGTTTTTTAAACATTGCCATTATATCGTCCACATGCGTTCTTGGTAAGTCCAAGTTCCCACGTTAAGGGTTTCTCGTTGATGAAAATGGTTGTTGTCCTGACCTTGATCGTTTTTTTACTTCTATCTAGGACATTCACCCCGAGGACTTTTTATAGGTTTCGTTCTTTAGTGGGTATTCTTCCGTATGATTTTTGATTAATTCCCAGTTTCGCTGACATAGCGAAACCCTTATTTGGTCTTCTCCCTCCAAATAATTTTGTTTGGACTAACCTACGTGAATGAGCTCTTCCAGTTCTACTGAATTTCATGCCTTCCGATTCAGTATTACGTATGTTCTCTCCAAAATTACCGTCATCTTTGGTTATTGATGCGTCGCCAGGGAGTATTGTGGTTGTACCAGACAAAGAGCGTCATCCTGTTATTTGCATTTCCAGACCCTTCGGTTCAGAAAAACGTGGATGTGCGAAAACACAGAGGAGAGCGTCAGCCGTTCACTGGACGATCGCCACACCTCACAAATACTTGTCTCTTGTTCATGTCACTGTAGTTACTGGACACGAATCTCTTAAGTTTATTCACAATCTTAATAAATTCCCCACTAGTTCTTATGCGGCCATGAATCAGTGATTGGATGTTACTTCGGCTGCGTACTCGTATAAAATCCAGCATTGCAGTGCAAAATTCATTCCTTATGCTAACTGTTTATCTCGGTATGCTGGCTCCGGAGAGGTTAGTGACTTAAACTTTTCACTGACTTAACGACTTCCAGTTTCTCGTTATGAGTTGAGTTGTGACACTCGAAAACACTACCATGCAATGTTTACTTTATTCCATACTGGTTGGAATCGTGATGTCCGACTAAGATTTCCTAAATTCCGTTAACGTGGGGATGGACCCTCCGTTACTCGCGATGGATTATTGTCTCTCGGTGATAGATATGTTATTTCCTTCAAACTACGATCCGCTGTCCCGGATGATCTACCGTCCGGAGACTTGGGAATTGAGGAGGTGAGATCATTGACTCGTCCGAACTGTTGATGACCAGAGTTGAATAATGGTCTACATACTATTTTCAAAAGTTGTGTTAAGCATGTATACGGAGCGCCATCGCGATTATCCCAGTGTACAGCCTGGTCAACGACTTGCGGGGCCTGGCAACGAGTACATGCAGACAATTGCGGTCGATTCTGGCAAAATTACTATGATTCGACTATCCTTGATTAATAACCACGTTGGCTAGAAGTTTATCCTATGTAGTCATCAAATGTAAACTTCGTTGCGATTACACCATGAAAAAGGTTCCATTAAGGGGGCATACCACGTTAGTCGATCACCAACAACAGCACTGATTTCGTTGCACAAAGGTTCGAAGACTGCTTGGAAAGGTGGGATATCAACATCTGCTTACTGCACCGAAACTCGCTCAAGCCAGCGGTACTGTTAAGAGTTTTGTGCGTATTCCCGTCGAATCATGTAAAACTAAGGAATTATGTAGATAATTTCTCAATACACTATCGGAGTTCTGGCAGCCCACCAGCTGGGAGCACTCCAGCCATGCTAGTCACTAACTGATATTCAAACAAACGTGTTTAGTTGGGCATCAACAAGAGCTGTGTATCACCTTGGCAGTGATCTCCAGTCATTCCCGGGACTTGTGTTCGAAACCCTGGGCGCTGGAACGCATTGCAAACTTAATTTAGATGGTAAATCTTTCTACGGTAGACACATCTATGAACTTGTCTACAATTTACTTCTCTTAATCTCTGCGATGCTCATCACTCGTGCCGATGTCTCATGGTCCATTATATGTCAATGTCCCAGAGTTGAAGGGCAAAGCTCTACACTTGCGACTGTGCAAATGTTCTGGAAATAAACTACGCAAGAACTAAAACGATCCTGACCCTCATTTAAATTTTGACGAATGTGGTGGTTGTCAGAAAACCCATTTCTCAGGGTTGTCTCATTACATTGTTGAAAGTGAGAAGTATAACTGCTATCGAGAAGTAGGTAGTGGACCTGTCCAGTTTTGCGTATTATTAACAATGCGTTAAAACCATTTAAGGGGTTGAAATGAGTCAACTACTTTACTTTTATATTAGCACACCCCCTATAAGGGATAGGTGAAGTGACAACAGAGCATATTGTTTGAGGAAAATGAGGAGGCCGTAGATTCTGAAGCGTCCAGGCATGTCCTCGCCAGCCGTTAGCTTCTGCTTCAATGAAGGAATTTTCCCCCAGATTTGTGTTTAAAAAGTACTAGAACTACATTACTTCGGGGTGTCGAAATTTATGTAGAAGTGCGTAAAGAATTTTGAGTCGAGACTTGCACGTTCATCAAATTTCTTGGTTTTGTGCTGGGTAAATAGGTATTTGATATTTTTGAACCACCTATGTTTCTTTAATTTCCCATACAAAAATTGGGGTTGTTTGTCAGAAATGTTCGTACATAACCAGGTGGCGGACGCGACGCACCTCTTTTTAACTTTTACCTCGAAGTCCTATTTGGGTACAGCTCTCACTAATCCATATAGGCAATAACGGAGATGGAGAAATTAGGTCACTCGAAAGATTTACAAAATCTGCTATCATGTTTGCTAGCGGCAGCGTCATTCTTGTTTGCGTGGATGAGTCTGTCGTCGGTCGATGAAGGTGCGACCAGTCAGAATAAAGCCGAAAGTTTTAAGAAAAGTTGACCCCGTCAATTTGTTTATGATCTTATTACGCAACCACAACTCTAAGCTGTTGGCTTCCTCCGATACATTGTTCAGCAAGCGTCACGCACCAGCCCTTTGTTGGCAAAAGTTGCTGACACAATCAATTTTGTAACCGCAAAAGTGAACTCTGATTGATCCCACGTGATGTTCGTCCATTTCGCTGTTTTTTCGCTGAGCGTTTAACCTATATAACTGAATGTTTTATGTAATTGCCTGATGAGAATAAACTAAATGCTTGCATCTCTCACGTCTTTTTGCCGTTTTAATGAACTTTAGGATGGGAATGCGATGTTCCAAATCTTCTTTATATGTAATTTTTTCATATTTTCTAGTATGCTTTGGTTTCCCTCTCATCTTATATGGGTTGAAGATACAATCACACGTATATATCAGCAGGGCTTAAATGCCCGCATGGGCAGATCGTTAATAGGTGCGTTCCAATATATTCTGAATGGTAATTGATGGAGCACTTTAGAAAGCGTGAAATGTGTCCACTTTGCTGTAGGAAATATGTTTGTTTTAATGTGCTAAACAATGTTATCAGGGACATTAAGGAAGTGCGATACTTTGGTGAAAAATGCGTTAACGAGGTAGCTGAAATTTGGACTTTGGTTAATTTAAAGAGTTTCAGCAAAAAAAGAACGTGCGTTATATAAGTTGTAAAATATTCTGTAAATTGTGCATTCAATAATCCATTAAACTTTTGATGACAGCTCACTTACATGTGGGATCATATAACCAACAACATGTAGAACTAGGAACACCAGGTATCTAGCGGCACTGCGAACAAGTAGGTACGACTGTAGTAGGTGATTTTCGGGCACAATGTGAGCTTTATTCTGTGTGGTGTGATTACCATAATTACTGCTCACTGCATAAGGGCTTAAGCTGGTTTAGCAACATGATAACCAGGAATTGGGTGAAATTATGAACTTACGTGCACTACATAGTACGTTGAACCTCACAGGTCTACAACTGAACACACTCATGTTTGTGCTCGAAGGTCAGCCTACGTGCACCCTAGAGTTACGTGTCACAACGTTGTGATCATAGGTTGCACGCACGCTGACTGTCAAGCATAGACGTCAGTGCGTCCAACCATAAGTCGTGGTGTTATGACTATAGCTATAGTCACAACGCCATAACCCATGGTTGGACGCACTGACTTCGCAGCGGAAGAGGAAAATACGATGGAAAGGTTAAAATTCGTTTATCACAAGTACATCACTATGTGCATCATTTCAAGTGGTTTTCTGCAGTTTTAGTGCTTTCTGTTCTGCTCCGTGTTGTGTGTCCACGTCAAAAAGTAAGCGTTAGGCAACTTCTATGTCGCTTGTACTTGGTACACCTGTGTGCCATTTACCAGGCAATCTCAGTAGTACTCACCCTGACATTGTCATACTTTAGTGCTGGCTTGGTTATCTGTGAGTGGAATCATTTAGCTTTCGCTGTGTCGCCAAACTCTTGATTGTACAGGGGCTCAAGAAGTTCAGCAATGGAGAAGTCCTCTTGGAAAATTCGGTTGGCAGCAGAAGTTGATCTGGCATCCTGAAATAGTGGACCACCGATCGTCTGGTCAAAGGGTGCTTTAATCACACAACACTATTTCCGCTCACGTTCTCTTCGGTTGGTTACACAACAAGTTTCAGAGACATCATATTTAATCACCATATCAATTTCTCATTTGGACTTCCTCTCGAAACTCGGTTTCCATCAAATTGTGCTACTGCTTACTCACATCTTTTAGGAAAGTACAGACCTGAGAGCAAGTCCTTTACAGCCTCTGTCGTCAACCTCAGGGGTTTCATTCAAGGTTGATGAGAAACACTTCTTGTTAGCTTTGGATCACGTAAACTTAGGTGTGTCAACAGGTGCCCTGAGTGGTAAGTATGGCTAAAGGGTAAAGATAATTTTTTCAGCAAGACGTTTAACTACGAGTGCATCTGAGTCGTCGTAAGAGAAGGCACCAATTCTGAAAAAATCTGTCGTTTTTACAGACACTTAAACTATCTCAAGGCGGACGAACTTCCAACGGATCTTGTTAGAACACGGATTTTACTATTATAGCAACAGCTTCCGTGTTACTAGACCCTTAGGATTATGAAGCGGGCGATGGTGATAGCCTCAACACTTGTCTCCATCCTATAACGTTTTCGGTCAATAATTTATGATCACAATTTGGGCGTTAAAATACACGAGGAGAACACTGAATGGTTATGCACCGGTACGTCAAACTTCCTAAACTCATAGCATTTTTCACGGGCGTATCCAGGTCCACACACAGCAATTCGCCCAACAAGACTTATGGTAGCGAAACTCAGATCCTTCACTGGTTTATTCTTAACGTTCTATTTGAATGTTTTTGGGCCCAGCGATTAGTCTAGCTTCACTATCATAGGGAACAAGCTGAAGGAGCTTGGCAGTCACCCGTGAACGCCATCGCCGGTTGGCTGACTAATTTTCTTACCCCATTCACAGTAAACTGGAGAATATCCGTTTCATGGCCGATTCCAAAGTACTTGAGTTTTCCACTCGGTTTCGTAGTCTGTTTGTCCCACGGTCCCACGGCATGACAATTTTCATATGTATCGGTACCAACGGAAGTCCGTCAGCAGTGGTTTGAACACATCAAGCTTCTCTCAACAGCCCAACGATGCGGAGCCTGACGGTAGGTTAGAGTTGTTTGTAAAGTTGTCGCAATAACTCTCTCGCCTCCTCCTAGGCCGTCCAAATAGCTCAATCCGACATTCAGCAGCACAGTGAATTTCATGAAAAAGAGCACAAAACGATTCAGTTAGGAAAACCCTGGGCGTGTTTCAGGCTTAGAATGAGTATAACAAACCCTAATCTGACAGTTCGCTTGAGTTTGCAGGATATCATAGTCCAGTCAACTACAGTCTCCGATGTCAATGCTGCCCTAATTCTGACAATGCAGACTTTCAGCGGTGCTTTCTGGCTGTCATTACTTGTTCCAGACGTTACAGAGAAGCCACCTCTGACTCATGATCCATAACTTAGTGCTCATGCTCAAATTTAGATGTATTAACGGCTGACTGAGCACTAGCATTAGGTTCAATACCAGAACCACTGTTTTAAAACCGGAAGCAGAAGGTACACTAAAGGTGCCAAACTGTGGTACCCTTTCCCTTTGACCTATCTTTTAGAGTCCTTGTACTCCGCAGCATTCTTAGCGCAGTTGGCCGAAACTTTCACCGGGCTCCAACCTATAGCACCGATAAGGTAACTTCTGTTACGACCCAACCATGTTCAGGCAAAGCTTAGGCTAATAATGACCACCAAATTCGAAGCAGGCTTTATTTGAAGACTCTACCACACTGTTGGGCGAGCAATAAACTTCACAAGACAACCAACTACATGCCTCAAATTTGGTCATCCGCATCAAAGGCAAGACCATGCCGTATATGCATAAATCGAGTTCTTAAAGATGCGCACGTGCTACAAAATGATTAGCCGAGTCAATCTGATAGCCCAGAAAGAACAGAGATAGTCGGTCTGTGAAGCAGGACTGGTAGAAGTAGATGGTCTACACAGTGAGTTCGGGATATTTGGAACACTAATTACCCGCAAGCATGTTTGATTATGCTATGGACTTGAGAAGCAGTCATATGCGAAATGGTGAAGTACAATATTCAGGCACTGGAAACATCCGAGGGAAATTTTCCAACAGATTCGACAACCATACTATACACTTCGGCTGCTATACTCAAGGAATCCTCCAACAATTTGAAGGTTATAATGATCCAGTTGAGCGGGGCGGCTGTTCCATACCACGTTTTCCCACATACAGGCGACAGTACCTAATAATTCCTTTTGCTACCATGCTGAAATGGTGAATGCCCAAGCCTAACTGATTTCGACCTCGATTCTGGCATCTGTGTAAAGGGTTTTGTTGGAAGTTTCCGGTTTATTGACGCAAGCCACAATTCGATCTAGTAGTTACTTACTGGCAGTCATTTGGAAGCAAAAGGAGTTATTTTTAACACATCTTCGCCCTGGATTGTGTTCTCACCCTTGCTCAAGGTACATATTCCATCGGGTCACAACAGTCGTAGATTCAATTGCCCTAGAGAAACCGGAATCATGCCCCGTTAATTGCATGAACTTCCAGGTGGAACTGTGTCCACGAACCAACAGATGAGGGAAAAGTAATCAGAGACTCAGCCGATGTACTCACACCGAATGCAAAGTACTTACATCAATCACAACGGGCTATGAGATATCTACAAGGCGACTAAGAAAGGTTTACAGCCAATGCCTTGGAGGCCAACAACCAAAATAATCTTCAGTTTTGTTTCAATTTCAAATGTTTGCAAAGATTTGCTCTGCGTCTAAATGAAAAACCACAGAAAGCATGTAGAGATACGGTGTGTCCTTACTTGGCTGCCTAACTTAGGCAGACTGAAGTGACTGTTGTCCCTGCTGGGTCATTACTATTCGGTCGAAGCCGCCTCTAAATATCACAAGCAAAGTGTTGCTATTATCTCAGCGTCCTCCACAGGGGTTAGAAAAATGGTTAGGTGGAATGGTTTACTTAAGGTCTAACGTACTGAAACGTTGGATTAAATTACCTAGGAAGAAAATCGGCTTTTTTTGGTGCTATTTCAAACTTGACAGAGTGAAACCTGTGAATCCAGTGTCTTTTCCCGCTCACTAGCACTGTCTCGTGAAGGAGACGAGCTAATATGGACACTGTTAGTTATAAGATAAACGAAGCATTCAAGGCTTTTCACTACGCGGTCTCTAACCGTTCCAATGTTGACTCCCAATTTCTATCCATATGTAACATTTATCATTTCACGCCAAAAGGTCGAGCTACCAGTCCACGATCAGTCAAAATACGCGTTTTCGTTTCCATGCTGTTGATTAACAGCAGGTACCACAGGCTGATGAACATTTCACGGAGGTTGCGTCCTTTACCGTGACTCATTTTGGTGAAGCCCTGGTATACGCAAAAGGTTGAAGAATAATCCTGAAAATGACATCATCACTCTATATTTTGAGGAAACCACCTTCGCTGGCATATAAGCTAGATATCGTTCACCCAGTGTCAAAACTTTCTAGACCCGCAATAAATGAAATAATCCCGCTGAATCTACTGAATTATATGTACTGCATATCGGAGGGGGCAGTTTAATTTTTATAAAAACACATGGCAGCACGTTTCTTTCGGATCTTGTGTTAGGCCGAACGTGTGTCTGGTTGCATACCCTGTCGGGATGGCCACAGTCCACCGTGGCTTACTCATGTTCCATGAATGAGAACCCAATGCTCACTGATCCATGAGACACTGCTGTATTTCTTAGGGGCATCGTTTGATCCAAAATGCAAATCCTGCTTATTCTGTTCAAACATCGGTTGCCGCAGAAACCTCAGAAAAACGTGGACACACTGGGTTCTTACGTGACAGCCCGCGGTGTGAAACCTTTATCCTCTCTATTTCTTTTGACTTCTATATTAAGCTGAGCCTGTCCGCTTATCAGCCGTAGGGTAGTGCATGCCACTGGCAACTCGGAAACAGAACAAACCGCCTTGTCAGTCCTGCGGCAGAATCAATCATCTTCTCAAGAAACGACATGTGTAGTTGGGTTATCAGATGTCTCAATCTAAGAATCTGACTGGTGTTTCTAAGTGAAAGATTGATGCAATAGGCTGATCCAAGACACTGCTTACGTCATCAGCAGCAGACAACTACACGAGTAATCAAGGACCCCAATGACGTAATTCTGTATGCATCCTCAGTTCGGAGCAAAAAGGCTGAAGTAACGCAACCTATTGCCATTCTAGACTTACGAACTCTGATGTTCAAGCAGCGACTGTTCGGAGGACTACCACAGTAGCCTTTCGCCACAGAAATTACCATCTCAGACTCAAACCACTGACCAGATGAATGTCCGAAACTATTCTACGAAAGTGTATTTTCCTTCAGTTTAAAGTATGCGGCCCTGACGACACTCTGCCTAAGGCACAGTGCGAGACAGCGGGTCACGTTGTCGGGACACCTACCCTGCGGTCCACACAGTTCACCCGAAGTAACCTGCCGGGTGGTTCGAAACTTGTTTCCATCAAGTCTATTCACAACGGTGGTGAATATAAGCATCCCGGAGGTTATAGGCACTTCGCATGCGGATATGACAAAAGTATTAGAGATGCCCTTATATGACTCATTCTAGAAGACCTTAACTTTTCTCAACTCCCTAACAAGTATACAACATGGCTTTCCAAAGGATAGTATTTGCGCGACAAACCCCAACGACGTGTGCACTGGATGTGAACCGGAAACAACTCTCATTGGAGGGTTTACTGAACACATGAATAATGAGTTACATACAATTACAGCTGTCAGGGGACTGAATTTCATGAATAACTGTGGATGTCAGGAAACTCTGACTGAGAAAGTTTGCGAGAACCTCACCTCAAATCTGAGGAGGTTGACTCGGTAAGTTTAGTATCCACAATCATTTACTACACTCTCATTTATGCGGTGGTAATTTATGTTTCCGTCATGGTGAACAGGTTGGTGTTGTGACGTTTCAATGAAAAAGAGAGTTCATTGACATGTACTCCGAAGACCACCGCACCGTTTGATTTCGTAAGTGACGTAGAAAATTGCGCAGAAGAGCTTTGTTGATAAAAACGTCGATCAAGAGGGAAGTGCGGACAAAGACGGGGTCGGTCTGTGGTTGTTCTGCCGTACTGCCCTGAAAGCCTTTCTGTGCGATTCAGGGGTTAACCATCACTGCCTAAGCGTAAGTCAGTGTTCACACGACACATTAACCTAGCTTTTTTAAAGTCCAGAATTGCAAACTTTGCGCTAGTTCCCGGTTGCTCGTTTGATGAGTTTCACCGAACGTCCCAACATGAGGAAAACATGGACATTCGTTCTGTTGAGAACAAAATTTTAAAGAATGTGTGGTGTGTGACAATGAGACCTCCAGCCAAAGTACTTGGTAGAGGAAATCAAAGATAGACTTTTCACTACCAGAGGTGGTCACAGAAACTTTAGTTACAATTTCTCGGCATGGAGATTTTTTTAAGGGACGTTTAACCGGTTCTGCGTGAATGGCATATTTTGCGCGTGATTCACATGACGCCACCACTTGCGCTTAGTCCAGAGGATTCAGCCGTTGGACCGACGTCGACGGATGCAACGGCTTACCCCAGACTTTATCTCAGGCAGAGTCCGCTAATATCTTCTCTTAGCATCCTCAATAGAATAAATAGAGAGAAGCATAGGACGACGGAGGGGCCTTAATTTGCACTGGCAGATTTCCTGCGTCCATTGGACCATATGGTATTCCTGTACCCAGCTGAGGTAAGCACGGTAAATGGCCAGCGCCAAACCTGCGGGTTATGCGGTGAAGATAGATATTAGTAGATACTAGCCGCCTGTACTGGTTTTGTGGAGATTGGTTTATTTAGAAAAAACATTTCTTCTAGTAAGTGTGAAGTTATAGGCTGACTTGCAGGGGTGATTTGTAATCGTACCGACCATAATAGCTTGTTGCATTGGCAAATTCCTGTTGATTTCTTACACTGTTTTACCTGACGCGCGTTGCTGCTATTAAAAACTAACATTGCATAATACACTGAGGGATATGGTTAAGGTTGAGAAGCAAATTGCCCATTGGTTAATAAAGCCTTGGCAACAAATCAGAGTAACTGTTCAGAAATTTAGACTCATCGGGCATGAACTGTGTGAAAACACAGGTAGACGATGGCAGCAGGAAAACTGGAACCAACGTCTGAGTTAACCGCATGTCTTTGCTAATTCTGCACAGACCTCCACTGCCCTATTTGACAATTACCTATCACCTTGGTTTGAACACCACACTATTTCCTCCATTAAACACAACCACCAAAAAACTGGCATATCCATACACCAAGATATGGAGCGTTCTGATATAACCAGCGGTTTCAGCCAAAAATCTTACCGGAAGCTCTCTAGAATGCGAAATGTTTAGTAAAACGGGCACGCCGCAAAAGAAATAACAGGCCATACGCGCCTTCTCTTTGGTCGCTCAACGACGACTATGCCCCCGAACACATGAATGCTAGCCGTAGAAGGTGAGTTCCCGAATTGTCTTGTTCGGGAAAATTATTTCCCCGGAATAAATCGTTTTAATGGTTCGGTGGCTGATGCAGAAATTGAAATCGTCGAAATATTCGTCATGGCTTCGTATCTGTTTGTTTTAACTGACCATTAATTGGAAACCAATTTCTCGTAATTAATTTTCGAAAACTGGTATGTCTGCCGTTGTTGTGGTCGGTTTCGTGTGGAAATGTTATCACACGAATGGTGGGGTTATTTTTAATGTATATTTCCATTTTTGCCATTTGTTTCCTCATTTCACATCCAGCTGTTTATTTTTTATTTGTAGAAAATGGATTAT
>LUCH01006058.1:6126-33388 GCA_013368495.1 Paragonimus heterotremus | reverse complement strand
TATTGGTGGGAACCACCAGTTTATCTTCGCCTCCATTAAGGGCAGCGTTTTGGAAGGGCCTTTACAAGTTTTGGGCCTAGAGCATTTGCCCTTTGGTTGTTCAATATCTACGTGAGAGCTAGAATAAGTGGTTTTCACACCTGTCGATCTTGTTTGACGACCGGTTTTGAACATCATAATTTGTTATATATGAATATTTTCTGGACAGACGTGGACGTAGGTGAAATGTGAACAAACTGTACGGTAGAAAAATTGTCAAAAATAACAGTTATATGAGAAACTTCAAATTAAATATCCACGCAGTAATCACTTGCCCTTTTCGAATCGCGCGCGCTTACGATAGAAGTGTTGTAGCCGAAATGGTGTAAGTGGGAATCACTGTTTTCTTCGGATTAATAACGAGCATCAAAATTGGTACACTTGGCAACGTACACCCAGACATAGTCAATAACGGATGAACAAAAAATATGCACATTGTTAATGATAGAGTGGGACGTTTTACCTATGTTCACAGCATAAAGTAGGTAGAAACAACCACGCGATAACGTAGACCGTTTTCCCCCAGAAATACTATAAGTGAACCAGGCTGAACATATAATTCAGATGAATAACTCATTGGGAAGTATTGCGATATTTCATGTACAACGCAATGCAAACAACGTGGTTGAAAGTTACAAATTCAGTTGTATCTTCGAAACCACGCAAAAGTGGGCGTTTCTGAGAAATGTAAATATGTATTCAACTACGGAAATTCCGATGGAAGAATTTTCAGGACGTAAAATAGATTGGGAAATCCAGCATGCTGCTTTTATCGAAAAACTGGCCTCACATCTTTCTCAACAGTAATGCGAATATAGACCATTTTTAGGTATAGCTGATTTTTTCGTTGCAACACAACTATTATACTTGATGAAATCTGTATATTTGTCCCGCAATATGCGCTTTATTGTTCCATGAAAAAATTTGAAAAATTTCTCTTTGCCCCTCGACAGCTGTTGCCAGCTCGTTTCAATCTTGAATCGCCATACCGGCCAATTACACGATTGTTGCCATCATTTCAGCTGGGAGTATTCGCCGATGTCATTCTTTCAGCAGGTCATCTGGCCTTCATTCCAGCATATAACCGAGTTTCATGCAAGTTAACAACAGTGGTACCAACAAATGGCAAACATGACGAATATAACAAATGAAGCACGACTTACTTGTCCGTTCTTTGTCCATTGCACTGCGTTGAAGTAGGTTTTCAGGCGCTCCTCACGTTTGCCGTTTTATTATCGAAGTTATAATCACGCTCTCTCGCTTAATTACATCCAGATTTAAACAGAAGCATATTTTCCCACGTCTGACATCGAGTTCCACTATGTTCTTCCTTCCGTTTTACGAAATTATGTATAATACCACTCTGCTTTGTTTTCCTTTAATCCCTAAGTCATTAAACGACCGCATTTTCCCTGCTTAAATCTTCGGAAGATTGGAAAAAATCTTCAGGTAACAAAATTTTAAGACATCAATAACTGCAACATTCACAAAATTTCAACAAATTTAGTAGCTAGAACATAATTTTTAACTAAAAGATAACAACTATTTACACTCTACCGATTAGACGCAGCCGTGAGGTACGTCTATAAACTTATTTTAACGTGGGACAAGGCACAAAAACTGGACAAGCTACTGGTATTTTGTCGGTTATATTGGCCATGCTTTGCCATTCTTTGCTAACACCGTTGAGAACCTTTCCCCGGGACCATGATTTGCGCCGGATGGAAAACGAAGTGATCTGCTGAACGAATGACACCGAGGAACACTACCCGCTGGAAGGACAATAATAATTCACCTCTTTTGTACTGGCTTACGTGTCATGTCAAACTGCGCTCCATGTCTGTACACTTATAACTGCTCCGTCGATTTGTCCTATTTTACGAACTGATATAACTTCCAGATTCAAAAGTATGGAAAAATTTACAACTACATACTTGTGCATGTTTGTCCCATGGGTGGCATCCACATTCGCAACATGCGGAAAACGTCGGAATAGTTCAAGTTGCATTCGCTGGGCGAAGCGGATATGCGTATATCTGTTTCCTTCGTCTCTCTTAGTGCGCATCACACTTATCGCACTGAGCACGGACAGCATCTCATCAAGGTTCATTAATGTTCCGTTACTACTGTCATATAAAAAACTCACCTGGCACTGCAGGCTTCAACTTGTGGCGGATGTTTCCAAAATCAACGGTTTTGACGAACTGCCCGTGAGCAACTGCTACATACTACTTAGTAAGCAGTTGGTGTGTTGTGCTGGGACATACTCCTGCATCCGTTCAATTCAATGACGGTCAGTCCACGATTCGTAAGATTGGACCCACATAGCAGACCACTGGAGGAGTGGTTTTGCCCACAATCGGACATGCTTCCCCTTGGATCACATGAAATCGTGATCCGCAACAAGCGTCGCCAGAACTAATTTGTTAAAACCAACAACAGTTAACCCACTAGACAAGTCGCACACCCCTGCATACACTCCTACGCCTTTAATACTTCGTACAACGATAAATCTGCACGGCTTTTAGGAAACCATGTCACTGCCTTATCGCACCTCAAAGTATCTATCAATCTACGGCTCATCCCACGAACGTAAATAACGCCCACCTCATCCGCGTACCTCAAAAGGCCCTCCCGGAATTGTGAAAAAGTGTGCGTTGGAAGTCACAACCTAATCCATGAGATCGGAGATTTCGACCTGTCTAGGAAGTCCTAATCGCAGGGTTATCGATTGGAGTTAACAGACAGTAACTGTGTCTCCATTTCGAGACGATCGGGCAACCCGATCATTACTCACAAGCGAAAGTGGTTGAGTGTTCACATATGATAATTCGGTCGTGCCCAATGTGAGGTCAATGGCGCAGTGGTAAACACGGTTGCCTCATGAACTGAATGTCCGTGGTTCAAGTCCCGGCTGCAGTGGCGATGATATACACTACCGACGAGCTCTAATTAGAGCGAAACTCGAGTCCAGTGCTTCTGCTTTTCAAAAAGGACCGACTGGATAGTCTGTGGGGATTCAACAGCTGCGATCAATTGTGGGTGATGTTCAACTGGAAATTAACCAAATCCCCAACTACTCATCAGTGAAATAAGAAACAAGGGGAAAATTTTCAAAAAATGAAGAATAACTTCAGCATCCTTACGTTAACCACGCCACAGGCAATCAACAACAACAACAGCAGTCATATCAAATTTCGAAAAAGATTTACGAATAGGTCTTTTTCAATTAACGGTCGTTTAAAATAACCTATTATGAGTCCATGACGCAAATTTCAACGATTTCAATTTCTGCATCAGATGCCAAGCTAATAAAACTTTTTTTGTAACATACTCTTCCAAAACACGACATCTCAGTAGATAACGGTCTACACCTAGCATTCAGCTCTAAATCCGCGACAAACGTCCGTTTTATGAAACAGGTGAACAGGTAGTTACCGTATAAAGGAGATAGTAACATATCGTTTTTTAACGCGACGACCGACACAAGTCACCCCACGTATGTAAAATGCATTTACAGTGTGGTTACTCAGTAGCACCAAGTCACTCGCATTTCCTCGTATTAAGACGCGGGTGCCAGAGCTGCCCATTTTACATTGTATTTACCAGTTCACCTGCAGTTTCGGTAACGTTTCCATTTGCTGAACTTATCGATCCCTGCGCCTCAGCACAAAGGAATACGTGCCCAAGTATATCGAGGACTGATATGTAGCGTGACACGATGCGACCCCACCAAACAACGCAAGCCAGCTTTTTCGATCACCAGATACCTGATGGAGACTGGCTATGTGACCGAATAGACAGACGCTTTCTGTGCGTTAATGCTTCATCACAAGCCTGTCATCCTCAAGTCACTCGATGCGCCGCTTTCCAAGCGTAGCAAGCTAGTCCTCTATGTGCAAAAGCCGTTGAGCTTCAGCCGCCATTTGCCATGGTTTTGACCAGTGAAAGACTAATATATTCACTGGCTTTATGTATGAACTTAATTCGCTGAACTATTTTTGATGTTCAGCGTTGCCATATGCATCGGCTGACGAGAACATACCAAGTGGTACTACCATCTTGCAAAACTGGTCTTCTGATTTCGTTGTTCCAACACGGATGATTTTTCACCGAGATATCCCGCGGGGTTGCAAATGTGCCGGTGCAAACACAATGCATTCAAACGTCCAGACTTCCTTCAGCGTTGACATCCATGGGCCGCACACGGCGCTGAAATTCCTAGTCAATCTGCAGCGCACTAACTCGGCCCAGCGCGACGCAGTGGTCACCAAAACATAACGTTGAAGCTCTCCCAATTGCGAGGCCAGTTACCCCTCAAGCGTCCCATGGATAACACCCACCGTCTCATAAATTTCAATGAAAGACTTGGTTTTGTATAGTGGACTCCCACGGCAGCCATCCGGGTCGGTAGCCGCCGTGATGACTGACTGGAGTAACCCTTCGTACGTGCACGAGGATCCAACCATCACCACATACACAAACTACGTTGGCACCAGAGAGATGGCGCTAAGGAATAACCAAATCTGCATCCAAGATTGGACCCTTGAGCCATGTTTTGGTGGCTGCCACTAGTATTAACAGGTACTGAGACGAATTCTATGTTGCAGCTTCTCCACCGTGTTCAAAACACTCCAAGGATTTGTTTCCATTATTCTGAATGATCCGCTTATGATTGCGCCGTGATAGTCACCCCGTAATTGGAATTGCACTGAGGCTGATTCCGTCGAACCAGCGGAGCCCAATTTGATTTCGGTTTCCACTGAATTATGTGAACGTCACAAACGAACAGCCTTTGTCGACTGTTGGCCCTAAGTTGTTGCAGTCTTTAGGCGTTCCATGTCCTATGAGGAGAGATCAAGTAGGAGATGAATACCCTGTCCTTACAACAGACGTTTGCAACGAAGATCTGCTGTGGCCAATTCCGTAGACCCGAACACTACCTTCAGCCATCGGGGCGAACTTCGGGGCTTTCTGTGCAAGATCCCAGTATGAATGAGGCAATGAAAGATGCGCTCAACGCAACATTTTCATTCATATCGAAAATTTTTCTCAACTCCGGCCGGGGTTTCACAAGGTCACGTTTTAGTCACCGTAGCGATTCACCCTCGTCTGACCCAGGAGCGTGATCTACTATGAAGTAACTGGTCTGGAGCGTTAATTTTTGCGCTGGAGCCGTCGGTGGTGGTTAAGCTGTCGCCGTCTACACCGGCCTGGCGCGATCAAAAGCGAATGGAAGGCTGTTATCAGGAATGGAAAGTAAGTATCGATTCGTCTACCTGTTTACAATTGACATGACAATTGATTAAAGGCTAGCTACTTTCCTTCTCTCGGTTTACCTCTTGCGTGGCCACTCAGTCTCTATTGCACCAGCAACGACTTGCGCACATGCGAGCATTGTAGTATCACAAAGAGTGAGGCTTCCTGTTTCCAATTTTCATCACAGGACACTTCTTCATTGAGGTATTGCATTCAGTGCGAGGCGCAAATGTGATATCCGCATCGCTCAAGCGCTGTTTCTTGCGGGATACTCTTCCTGGCGCTCACTGGGAGATACCAAAAAGCACGGAACATCACCCAATCCGAACGGCACTTCCTGAGACAACTGTATGGCTCTGCAGTTAGTGAAACGTAAACACGATGTAACCATCCGTCAAAAATGTCGCACTGTAAAGCTCAGGTGTTTTTTCTGATGATTCTCGTACTTGAGACACGGCAAGTGCTCATGTGAACGACTGAAAACTATTTCACGGGTATCCAAATTTGTTAGGGAGAGCAGAGGTAAAGTTTCCTCTCCAAACACGGTTTTGTCCTGAAGATTTGGAACATCCACGCCACAAGAGAAAGTTTAGTATACGTGAATATTTTTCATTGTTACTTTACAAATTTCAAAGATAAAACTGGTTTTGGCAGTTACATAAATTTTGCCCCTTTAGCGGTTTGGTACTATGCAACATCCCTTAGCCCCACACCTGATCAGAAGACCACACGTTGGATATGTCACTTACACTTATTTCTAGCCTGTCCTTAAAGTCACAGACACACACCACGCGCTCCGCAGGCCGACGCGTGGTTCGGCATTCCCGTTCCACTCTGCACGCACAGGATCTGCTAGGCATTTTTCACCTTCATTCACTCGACGGACGATGAGCTCTTTCACTTGGGCACTACTAATGTCATTGCCATATGCATGTACACAGGTGCCTATCGACTGAGCCAGCTCCACGCGCGTTAACTTACAAGCATGTGATGTCTGCACACGAAGGCGATGAAGCTCACAGGGACATAACACGACAACACAACTTCTAATGTCCAGTCTCGAATTGTGAACAAGTGAACAACGTGCGCAGCCGACGGATACCAAGCCAACGGACACGAGGATTGGCGCTATACTACAACTGTACAGCTCCACATCATATCCGCGTGATCTTTCCTTGCAACACTGCCAACAAACCGCGTACACCTCCATATTGTCATTAATACTTTTATCAACTTAGACGTTATTTTGTATTGTACATGAGTCTTCCGGCTTGACCGTTTCTAATCACTTCCACGTTTATGTCTGTTCATATTATTCACCTTAATGCACAACTTTTTGCCCCTCTGGTGTTATAAGTGGTTAGTGTTAAGATGCAGTTACTTATCTATAGCCCGCACCATCTCACTACGTAACGCTCCCACAATAAATAGGGTTGATACTCTGATCAGGGGATAGTTAAAACAGTTTTTCTTCCAAGCTCATGGAATACGTGATTCTCGGTCGCGCAGACGAGCAGTTGCACCACATAACTTTCAGAAGAACACCGAAAGATGCACTCAAGTTTCAAACTGGTCGCATCGTATTTCTTCATCAGAAACTGCCAAATATATGGCCGTACTAACGTAAGTTGCTCAGGCCTTTGGCAACCCATTCTACTTCCTGATTAACTGTTTGTACGTCAGAGGTTGATACCCACTACTGAGACTGCTAGTTTGAACGGACCTATGATTTGCGAAACAGTTATCCAGCAACATATCTCCTTGTTGTTCCCCTTTGAAGTGTCTGAGAAATCTTGAAAACACCGGCTTTGCGGATGTACGGTTGACCAACTTAGGGCTGAGGGTACAACCAGAGCATCCGAGGAAAACCTTTGGGTCACCAGAAAACTTTTCCAAGAGAGAAGGGATTAGTAAGTATGTCGTGTGACGATATAATTTGCAAGTGAACTATGTTTATGCCGGCACACCGGATTCTCTCCCCTCAATTGAATAGTTCGTTTTGGAAACCTAACTATTTTAACTGACACCAGAAGCAATAAGGTTCCGCAGAAATGTTTCACGTGTGTCCAGGAAAATACGCCCGTGTCTAACCCGACAGGTAGTGGCCGTACCATAAACGAGTGTTCTTTGTAAGTAGACTGATATGCAAAGTGACACCATCGTCGCCGAATCAACTCTCGGGGTAGGTTAATTAATAAGGTGTATGGTTCATAAGAAACTACCAAGGATTTGCGGGTCAATCGTATACCGACTTTATGATTATACCGTTGCCGTTGACACTAAATTGAGCCAGAAATGGTAAGAGTGCTCAGTTATAAGAAATGAACCATGGCCCGTTCTTTGGTTCGGTGAAATTGCAGTAAGTGTTGATCTTTGGTAGGTCCCAAATATTTTCCACTTCACCGTTGGCAGAATGAAGAATGAATGGAGTGAGCTCTCAACAGAACTGGTAAGAAAGATTATGCGGTTACTTGAGCATGGTTATAAGGGGGCATATTCGCAAACGATATATGCGATTCTGGCTACTTGATCCACAAGATGGATATAATAGGATGGTAGAATGGGCAAGGGTGATGGATTGTTAACTGCACAGCATTATTGCCAGCGTTAAGAAGCGCAGCTTAATCTGGAAAATATTCAATCGCTGATCTACCCCATGACAGATGATAGTGGGAGCCCGTTCCCTATTCTAAAGAGGGCGAGGAGCTCGGCAATGTTATCAACGGGTAAGTGAACCTGTCACAAAGACTCCGCAGAGTAGGAGATTTCAGTGCTTTTCGAGGGGGTTGAAGACTTACGAATGCTGACAGTGGTAATTTCAAAAAGCCATTTCTGAAGCCCTTAGATAAGCGAATATTATTTCAGCGTGATATTGTTTTCAGTATCAGTGGAGGGACAGATGTACGACCACAGTCTCAAACCTGGTTATAACACGTAGCCACGAAGACATTTTGGACACTATGGTCGGAACGACCTTTGATAAGTTTAACCATAGGGTCATGCACCTATGATTATGTTGTTTCCATGTCAAACCTCCTGTTGGGTGCCGAGCTTTTTGGAGCAGGGATATCTAGCAAGTAAGGTCGGATGTGAAACCCCTCAGTTTGATATATAGTCGTGGTACAAACGATATTGAAAATACTGAGCCACAAATAGGAAAGAGGTTATGCAACTAACGGCCGTGCAACCTCCATTAAGACAATGTTGGCGTTAGGGAAAGCTTATGTGGTGGGGGAGTAAGGCGGAAAATGCGGGATGGAGCAGAAAGAATGCTTGGGCTTTGTACAGCTAGTCAGGTGGATATATCAAGTTTTTCCAGCAAGTCGTCTGAGAAAAATGATCTAAAGTGCAAAGGAAATTTGAAGCTACGTTTGGGAAGAAGCTTTAAAGAACCATCTAGTCAGCTCCAGGACCCTGGTTGGACGTTTTCAGGATTAAGTAACTATAGCCAGAGAACTGAGTTAAAGGTTGTTAATGTGGGGAACGCTGATAAGTCACCATTACAAAAGGCGGGCAGCTTCTGCATGCTTTTCGAAGTGGTATACGTTCCTGACTCAATTGGGTTCAAGATCTCGGCTTTTGAAGGATTTTTGACGGAAGAATTCGAAATGGCGAAGCTGAAGTAAAGAATAGACTGGATAGGCTCGATGCAAACAGGACGGTATAGCAAGAGAGTATTTATGCGGTAGTAATGGGACCTGTTAGCAAGGTTTCGTTGAAACTTTCCGTTCAGCCACTTAATATCATTGTCCAACAGACTACCATTCCAGACAAATGAAGATAAATCTAACCCGTGCCAATCCACAAGCGTTGAAGTTAAAGTAAATAAAAATATTAATCAGCACTTCTGACCTCGGTTATCCAGAAGCTGCTGAAAATAATTATTGAGAACAAGATTGTGAAACATCTCTTTACGAATGGTCTTCTGTCCGCGGGCCAACATGGATACATGCGACCTAACTTCTGTCTTCCCAAACTGGTTGAACCCAGTCGTGAGTTATTGGAAAACAGTGAGGACTGTGAAGTGTGGTACATGGAATACAGAAACTCATTCGACGCTGTAAACCACGAACTTTTGATCTTGAAACATGAGCCATTCGCTCTTCGCTCAAGATTTTTTGGATTGTTACAGGGCTTCTTGCCTCACCGGACTTTCCGCGTACAGATAACAGGAGGTAGTCCACAGAAGGTTAGGTGATTGGTGTGAAAATTCGGTGGTGAGCGCCGGGGCGATTACCATTTTTATGCTCACCAGGGACCTTACCAAAAACCTGAAATATTCCTGCCTCAGCTTCACCGACGTTGTGGGGGTTGTGGGAGGTTCTGGCGAAACGCGCACGCAGGAGGACCTTGGTACGGTTCGCACGTAGTCGGGTATGTGGCAGCCACTCGTGGGTTTAGAAAAGCACCGCCGTATGCATGCTAAATATCAGCAAGGATTGTCCAAGTTCGTTAGAAGGGTGAAAAGATGGAGGAGTAAGTGACAGTAGAGATCGTCATTGACATAAGAATGTGTTAGAGCGTTCATTTCCTAACGTCCGGAAACCGCCTTCGCCCTTGAGAACAAAGACGATTGACTTTGTCCTAGTTAGCGGACCCGCTCAGAGCGGCCGAGAGTTGACCTTGGCTAGGTTCTACCCGTCGGAATTTTTGCCCGATTGTTGTGAACCGTTCTAAATGATAAGTAGTGTTCTTGGCAGAAGTTGGACCCTCTTCCCGGTAATAATTAACAAGGAAATCTCGGGTCGGAAAAGTACTGCGACTGTCTCCGTATTCTCTCCCAAGGCAAGCCAAAAGACACGTACAACACGAGCTATGTTCCTCACCAAAGCGTGTACATCAAAGGCGACAAATACAAAGTACTTATATGATGCACAGTGGCCAAAAAACGGTTGCTGGAAAAAATAGTTAAGGTCACTGATAGGCATGGCGGAATAAAAATTCGGACGGGTAAAAACTAGCCAAGGTCAAATCTCGGCCGCTCTGATTAGGCCCACTAACCAGGACAAAGTCAACCGTCTTTTTTCTTAAGGGCGGAGGCTGACGTTGGACGTTCGGAGATGAACGCCCTAACAGAATGCCAATAAGTGCAACACTTCGAAGACATAGAACAATGTCTGGGGGGAGGTAAATGGGGAAACAATGTTGTGAAACAGTGTTGTGAAAAACCTTTCCTCCCCACCTGACAGAGGTGTCACTGTTGCCTTATAAAACGTACTTGCAGCCACATCTAGAATATCGTGATCAGGCATGGAGTGCGAATAAGTTAGTAAGCACTAAGGCGGCTGGGAAAAGTTGAGAGTACTCCACAAGGTTTTTGGAGAGTTCTGAGCGCACCTCGTATAAACATAGACCAGGAAAGCATGATTTCTTCTGCATTGCGCAAAGAAGGAATTAGGGGAACTCACAGATTCCCCCCAAGTTTTTAAAATACTGTGGAGTTATGGCGGTATTTGTGTTCAAACAAGGTGCACGTTCTTACAGTTTGAGCTTACGATCCCAGATGGACGGATTCGAGTGTCGTTGCGTCAACCAGGGCGGATTCCTTCTTCAGCAGGTTACCAAACACTCGGTTTATACTTACGTAGGGCGCGTTATTCTCTTACGGTGTGATAGAGTTGAACAGAGAGGCTGATAAGTGTTTGCAACATTGTGAGAGATGTGCTCGCATTAGCTGTCTTCTTCTCGTAGACTTAAATAAGTTTCATTTTCGAATTACCAAGTGGTTATGTCGTTTGCATTGTTACTACTGGTGTATGACAGCTCAAGTCTTTGGGGATAAACTCACAGTATCTACGCGATCTGCCTTTATTTCAATTCTTTTCGACAGTGGGGTAAACTTATGGAGCACGATAGCAGCTATGAACTCGTTTTCAACGATGTTGACAGCTTGGACTCCTTAGCCTTTTGATCTGTAGCCCTTGTAATTGCGCGCAGAAGTGAAGATTTTTTTCTTTTGTCGGTGAAGCGCGGGAAACTGGACAATTCCTAGCTCAAGCCGCGTCTTCCAGCAGGCTTAACGGTACGGGAGTGTAGTCAAGAAAAAGGCAGTATGTATACAGTAACCGCAGTTCATTGCCGCTAACAGGAACCTTGAAGCAAGCTCAATCCCGCTGAAACTGACACACTGGAACGCCAGAATTCGCTCAAACTGGAGGGACAGGGTGAATGGCATATTTCGATTTACGTGGAAACATTTGAGACGCAAATGAGTCTATATACTGGTGGTGAATCACTTAAACTTGTAAAAAATGAAATAGAAAAATGTATGTGCCGTACTACATGGCGTTCAACGTGGGGATTGTAATGCTTCCGGTCAAAGGAGGTCAGTTAGCGGGCCAAATTCTACAAACAGGCGTTCAGCAATGAAAATGCTCACCAACTCCCTGTACATCCCCAACTAAAGTTTCACGAGTATTTGTGTTCAAACTTTTAGAGACGAAAAGTTGTGTTTAAGGAAAATATCCGGTACGTTTGGCGCTCACTTTTGACGGACAAACCTTTCAGTCACCGCTTCTTGCCCAGTCTTCTGAGGTGTACCAAGTCCGGGCCAGTGAGGGTGTCACACCACTTGGCAATTTGGTTTGTTCCAGCGGGGAGATGTAGCGTGAAAATGAGGGTGATAAAGGACTCGTTGGTTTGAATCCCTGATCTTTCAGTCACAGCTATTTCGGAAGCGTGGTTGTCAGAGGGCCCGTTAGAAGCTGAAATATTGATCACAGGATGTGGTCACTTTCGACTGGACCGCCCCACTTTTTGTGAACTGGGAGCAGAGCGCATCGTGCTTCTCCGCGTTGGAATTTCTTCCTCTGTGGTGTTAACCGGAGCTGAACCTGACCTTATTTCGGAAGAACTCTAGTGAAGAGCAAGAGTAACACCAAACAGTTGCCATGCAAGCTGTCCTACGCCACTATACTGTGGCATTTCCAGTCCGATTGGTAGATCATCTGAAAATTAGTAAGCAACCAACCACTACACTCATATGAGACAGCAATATATCTAACACCGGTTTGCGAATCCAAGCCGATAGTAGTGGGCTGTGCTGTCTATTTGGATTATTTTCCCGAGTGACCGTTGACAAACTGTGCTTATGCCATTATGTGGCAGCCGTCAGACTGTTACCAGATGAAAACCTGTCCAAGTGGGTTTTGGTGTTCTGCTTACTAGAGTCCGACATAAATCGCATGGTTATTTATTCTGAAATAGGGGTGGGTATGCGTAGGCTATTGAATGTTCAGCAGACAAAAGTTGGATGGTAGCAACACCCATTCGAGTCCGATGGAATATCTACAAAAATTATCTTGAGAAAATCAGGGAGACGGCGCGAAATCCATAGTGTGGAGGTGGGGGGAACAAGGCTGGTGCGCGCCGCGTCACCAACCAGGGCGGTAATCCCGAAATTAGTAGATCAGCATGGATACAAATCTGCTGAGGGTTCCCATAAAACCAATTCAGTGACTAGACACTACGCTGTAAACTTTGACCAGAACAATAGGCCGGCTGACATGCTGGGCGGAGCTGGGTTTGGTCAGGGCAGTATTCACTGTCGTAGAAGAAGAATGCTAGTCGAGGCTCACCGAACAAACAAATCTCTCAGTCTAGACAGCATCCACCCATTTCTGCTACTTAAAATGGCGATCGAATCAGCTATAGGCCTGATATACCTAGTTCAGCAGTCATCGTAGACGTGCATACTGGCAGCGTGGTGTCAACATGTACTGGTTGCATCGATATGTAGGGAGGGTGAGCGTTCGGAAACTGTTCACTGCCGGTCGGTAGGCTCAACTTGTGGGCCTAGTGAACTGGTGAAGCGGTTGGCAATTCGCTGTCTTCAAGAACATTGGAATCATTTTAAGCTCATGAATGAGAGGATGCGCAGTTTTCAAAGTTGGCAATCTCGTTTATCGAGCCTTATGCTCACTAGAATTCGACGAATGAAAATTGGACTCAGAGCGAGATCTGCAGACGTGCTGTTTTCTGACTTCAGCAGAATCTTTGACAAGGTTCTACGTAATCATTTGCCTATCTCATTCAAAGCGCACTCTGCCAACTGGCCAATAATATACTAAATAACTAACTTCATTTGTGACAAGTCGTTCGCCTCTAGGACCGGTCGAAACCTTTTGGAACGGCTGCACTTACATGCTCTTGTTTACGCTGATGACTTTAAGATATGGAGGATCATCAATTCAGGAATGGATAAAAAACTCTGTTGAGTTGAACAGTTCAGTGTGATTTGCCTCTAAATCCACAGAAATGCTTCTTTATATGCCAGCGAGACGTAGACTAATCCACGACTTATCAAATCGGCAGGTACCTGCTAGGCATGGCGTGTTGCACGGTTGTTGGCTGTTTAACTTCAACCACTCGCTGGTCAGTCTGCATTAAATATTTTTTTGACTTCAGTTCCGTAGCTAAGCAGTTCTCCTTGGGCTTAAAAAGTATCAAACTAATTTGAGTCTTAACCTCTTCTCCAATTATAGCATCTTGGTTGGAAAACTTGGGTCTATGAGAGATAGAAGGAACACTGATGTCTTGAAACCGTGGGTCCTGCTTCTTCTGCGGTATGTCGTTCGGCAGATTTGGCCGAATTATTTATCAACAGATTCCGGCTTTCGACATCGATAAGTTGAGGGTTGTTGCGACAAGACCGTCCTCTAGTATTCCGCGGTAAAAAACGACCACTGAATTCAAAGCAAGGTTTGACCAAAGATTCTCAACTACGGCAGTCAGTATCTACAGCTAAATTGAGCCGTATGTCCAGGATTTGGTGTTCAAAGTTGAATATACGTTAAAAAATTGACTATGCAAGGTTATCCCACAAGTCCTTTTGACAAGTCAAACGAAACAGAAAAGTTCAATCGGTCGTGCCCCAGGGTGAATTCAGAACAAGTAGATAAAACTAAATGAGGTGTATTCGGTGAACGCTTTCGACCGGTATCGTGGGTTACGGTACACGGACTATTATCAAGAAAAATGTAATAACTTCATATACATGCAAAATAAGATAGCCATTGACTGCAGTCTTGATAAGTTCCTCACCCGACGCGCTTAAATTTTGAACATTTTTAACTTATGACCAGTGATCAGTTCACCCTCGGTTTTGTGTGCTTCTTGTAGCCAGTGAGTTTTTCCTCATTCGAACTCAATGCATACTTACTGATCATAATCCGTACATCGAAACCGCTGAAGCCGGTTGAAATACCTCTGCAGATTACATCTCACTTAACCTTACCTGCGTGTTCTCAATTCTTCCTGGGAAATAGCTGATTTATTTTCTGCCTACTGGTCCCATCAAATGGCTATGAACAGTCGTAATGACGTGGTTCGTCTCAGATGTAAAACCGCAAACGAATGTGCTAATATTGCCTTTATCAATCAGTAGATATCATGTGACACAAAGTTCATAATGTATTTTAAACTTGTGCGTAAGAATAAGTTCAAATCCATCAGTAAGAATCCCGAAAGATACACGAAGCCTTACAAAACGCTACGTTAGAATCGGTCTACTTGGACTCAGCTAAAAATATATCCTTCTTAACGAACGGTCTCAATTGCAGAAAATTATCGGTAATGAGTAAAATCTGTCCCAAAACAGCGAATTTTTGAGGGATCCGTGAATATCTGGCAATATTTCCGTGATTGCTTTCAAGAAGTTAATCAGTTTCTGAGACAAACATGACGACGAGCGCTGAAAGGTTTGTTTTAACTGACCGTTAATGAGTTTGTCCTTCACTCTGTAGCGTTTTATACACTATTTTCTACTTCATAAGTTTCATTGTTGTTCATGCCTTTTCATCTTCTTCAACCCCACATGTACACATGATGTGAACGAAGTTCATCGATCCACTGAGTAATCAATAATTTCCAAAAATTACACTTCTGAGTTCGCGAATTCTGCATTCTGTCTGCGTTCACGGTAGGTGGCGTACAAGTCTTTGGGAGAGTTAGAATTCAGCGGAATTAACCACTTAGTTCGGCAAATTTATTAATCTGTCGCTGGATTAATCTTGGTACTGACATCAAGATTACTTGGGAGACACGTCAGATAGCATTAGTGGAAATCTTCATTTGATGTAGTGGAACACTAAACCAAAGTATCTCCACGAACTGTTGTGAGTTATTTGTTTTCCTTTTGATTATATTTTGACCTCATATTCACACCTGATTTCCACACACTGTTTTGATCCACTACAATTTAACGCAAACATTGGGAATAATAGTGGTGGATGTTGTGATCGCACTTGTGCGTTTTCATGTAAAGTATCTGTTCATGTTCGATTGATAGTTAACCGTCCTATATTGATGAGTGATTTATCGTTTATAACTTTGATTTTAGGTGATGGATTGTCTTCAGGGATTCAAAGATCTATTCGAAGATTGGGAGTTTTCTAGCTTCCAGGAACTTCGAAGTTGTTTGGAAAACTTTATGAAGTGTTTTGTACGTGCTTTGTTCAAGCCAAAAATCATGCCATGGACGCTTGAGATATGATAATGTGAGCGTGAGTATTATTGAGATTACGTGGTAGACGGTGTACGTGTGTACCAAGAACAAGAGACGTAATAGCGAAAGCCGCGGATTACGACGCGTTTAGTGAGTTGAGTTCACTTACCCTCCATTTCTCGGTTTCTCGTGATACGTGCTGCCAATCATGCTCTAACGTCGCTAGGAGGAAAATGATGTTGGTTGTTGGTCCTTTCACATTAGAGCGCAACCATGACCTAAATGTCTTGCTGTACGATGCACACTCAACAAATCGTCGGTTCGCTGTAAGTAAGGTAAGCGACTCTAGGGAATTGTTGGAGTACAATACTCCAATTGCTGAGTTGAAGCAGTATGCTGCTGATGTTTATGGCAAGGATATAACGACAGTGGATATTGCAACATTCGTCATCGTTTAAAACCTCTGACAATAAGTAAGTTGGTTTGTGTACACTGATGTTGCTGAAAGCCCACCCCAAATTCTCGATCACGTGGAGAATAACGGCATATTGCTTGTCTTCAAAGACGACTATAGTAGATACACGCACATATGCTCTGCAAGGAAGGAACAAGTAGTTGTTCAGACGACTTTCCGATGTGGCCAACGTCGATGCCACGCGTGGAACCAACGACCACAAGTGGGTTCTATACCAGTTCACATGTGCGGTTTTAGCATGAGGAAATTTCAATTTCTTTTCACAGACGGGATGGGTATTTGAGGACCCGTGATGTATGATTACGTTCGGAGTGAAAAGTACGCTTCTCTCCGCCGTATGTTTCAAATATTCCGTGATGTGAGGGGGGATAACCTACCTGTGAGAACGTTTGTGATGGACAAAATGGCGGCCTGAATGAAATCAGCGTGAGTCGTGTTTGGGCGCAACATTATGCTATGCTATTTCCATGTTCGAGATGCTTTGAAGAAAAACGCAAGTTGGTATCGTTAATCATATAATATCCATTCAGACCAACTCCTTAAGAAGTCGCTATTTATTTCATCGTATGGCAACTGTAGATAACTTAGAAGAGTGTGTGAAAACTTTTGTCCATTTATGTTTGAGGTTCAACCAAGATGTTGCGTTAATCAGACGCACGGACCCAACATTTATGAACTACCTAATGTGCAGTTGGCTTTGTACAAAGCCTAAGTTGGCCATCCGTGAACAATCAGACGTTGCTTAATTTGGAAACCGAACAAACAACCGTTTGGAAGATGTCTGTGGGCGAATTAAGAAGCGCACCCATCCACGGGATTATTTAGCTATGACCATCGGTAAAATTTGGTCTCATACCAAGTGGCTAACGCGGGGTTTGAGATGCGATGCAACTATGGTTGTGAGGTGGTTAACGCCGACGTGTACGTCAAGAATATACTGTCTCGGCCGACGGCAATCGCCAGTCAGTTAGTGTTGAAGCATCTCGGAAATCGTGCTCCCCTGCTGCGTTGTTAAAAACAAGACGAGTTGAATGTAGCCGCACCTTATGTATGTAGTTTCAATTTTTAGTTTCGAGTGGGCCATGAGGGTGCACATTACATTGTGGACACCAGTGATGGAACGTGTGAGTGCGATTTCTACCGGTCCATGTGGTTGTCATGCATTTACAAGCTGTCCGTCTTCAAAAACGATTCATATCCATACAGTGAGTTGTTGTTGACGAAATCCGCATTTGCTCTAGGCTGTCTCCCTAACCATCTACGGTGGCTTGCGGAAGACCTTTTGCCTAAAAGCAGCATGTTTTCCCGAGAGGTACCTTTTGTTGTCCCCAATCCATTTCAACCGGATTACAAAATGCTGCATCACGGGTTGGCGAAGCTGCATAATGTTAATCCCAGGACGGCAGTCGTATTTTCAAGGCTATTATGGCTTTCATGCACCAGTCCATCGCGAAGGCTGGAAAGGCCTTACGACAGACGGACTTCCGTCTTGTTCCAACGTGTAGTACGAGGCAGCCAAGATGGGAGAAGAATGTTAACTTCAGGTTGCCCTTTGGATATTGTGGTGATCTTGTTAAAATGAATGGTTACCGATGCCACAGCGACCGACTAATTTTCCACTCAGAATATATGAATAATACTGATTTACCGCACTGCCCTATTTGGACTGGGCAAGTACACCTCCCTCACCAGCCACATTGTTATTTCATGTACTATTGGGTTCCAGTTGTATCCACCTCAAACAGCTTATTGCTTCCGATATTGAAGTCAAACAAGAGACCCCGTCCAGCACCCGTAACTACTGATGACCCACTTACGTCGAACGATGAGTACCGTGTTGTTTACCCTTGCAAACGAGTTCAAGTGAAAGTAGTACCAAGTGATGTCACGGACGTCATTAGTTGTGGTGGGCTATGTTACGCCTCTGAAGTTACCCAACGCTTACTTTTAGAGATGCGAATACAGCACGAAGAGGACTACTAGTGAGGCAAAACGGGAAGCAACAAGGTTGCAGAAAACCGCTTGGAATGATGCACATAGTAATGTACTTATAATAAATGAATTTCAACACTTCCATTTTATACTGGTTGTGACTATAGGGTGCGGGTAGGCTGACTGTCGAGGATAAACGTCAATGCGTTCAAATATAGACCTGTGAGTTTCAACGTACTGTGCGGTGCGTGTAAATTCATAATTTCGCCCAATTCCTGGTTGCCATATTGCCAAACCAGCTGATGCCTGAATACAGCAGGCAGTAATTATGGTATTCAGACCACACAGAATAAAGCTCACATTGTGTCCGAAAACTACCTACGGCAGTCGTATCTACTTGTTGAGGGTGTCGCTAAATACCTGTTGTTCAATGTCCCACATGGTGTTGATTATACAACCTCACACGTAAGTCAGTTGTCATCAACAGTTCAATGGATTATCGAATAAACAATCCACAGAGAATTATTTTACAACTTATATTGTGCACGTTCTTCATTCTTTCGTTGCTACAACTCCCTAAATTAGCCAAGATCCAAAGTTCATCTACCTCGTTAACGCATTTTTTATTTGAAATATCGCAATTCATTAACGTCCCTGAGAAAAATGTTTAGTACATTAAAACAAACTTATTCCCTACAGCAAAATAAGCACATTTAGTGCTTTTTAAAATACTGCGTCAATTACCATTCAGGGTGTGTTGAAAGCCACATATCAACGGTTTACCCATGTGGGCATTAACTTTCTGCCCATAGCGCCTTAATTTATACTGTAGAATTAACTTCACTTTTGCCGCCCAAAAACTAGGGTCCCGTGGAAACAGACTTCAACTATTGCCCTTCAGTTATGGCGTGAAATCCTACTTTGCATCTAATGTGGTCCACTGCCTCAGGAGTTTGTCCGCATGTTCACAGAACAGAACTGAAGTGGAAGCACTGCGGCGGGTCTCAGGTCTTGCATTCCGCCATTCAGTATTTTCGATTTACAGGCTGAGAATCAGTCCGAGTTTTAATATAAGTGAATGAAAACTTTAGCGTTCTCATCTAGTAAGGTCGCTAGTTGGCTCAAACCTAACCTGGTCGAACTGGCTTGCCAGTAACGTCGTTTGCCAGTTAAATAAGTACTGATTAGTGAATGGAGTGCATGCACATTAGTTGAAGATCGGTGAAGGATAAAAACGTCATCAATTTACCAACAAACGATTGTGGTAGGTTGCGGAAACATTTCCCTGTTTGCTGAAGAGAGAGGTTTAGCTGAATCTGATGGAAAACAAGTAAACGTTGGTCCACGGGACCTGTGAAAAGACGGCTTGATCGATAATAAGACCTATAATGAATTCATACCTAGAGAATCCCAGATATCGTAGGTGGATGACTCATTAGAACGCATCAACTGGGCACAACTTTGAGACCTATATAACCGATGATCAAAGCGCTGCATCACAAACAGACCTAACGACATGTCGGACTGTTCGTGCTATTTCGCAAAGACGATTTCTCAGTCAAGCCGGAAAGACGTTCTCGTTCACTGATTCGCAGAGATCTTGAACTAACGGACAAGAAGATGAAGTCATTTGATGTAGACTCACTATTGCAAGCTTTCACTTGGCGGAAGCTACTAATTATTCATGAATTTCCAGCAGAGCGCAACAAACCACCTCCGTCTGAAACCCAAAACATCTTCCGCTAATCTGTCAGAACCCCCTTATAATCTGCTTAAACAGACACTACATACCGGCGTCCTCCATAGCGCACGGAAAGAGGCGTCGGTCGCGACGATATTCAAAACGGGGCCACCGGCATTCTCTGGCTGGTTATCGGCCAATCAGCCTGACTAGTATACATGCAAGACAGCGGAGCGATTAGTAAAGCGCGCCATCCTTAATCACTTATCAAACCATCTTCTTTCCTTTACCCCCCATGGCTCCTTTCCTAATCGGTCATGCATAACTAATATGCTTGCTTTCTTGGGCAGTCTGATGGAGACCAGAGACAACGGTTCAGCTCGGGTGTCATCTTCTTTTTCCCTTCTTGTTTTCCCAAGGCTTTCGACCGTATCCCACACGACCCTCTGAAATACAAACTGCAAGCCTATGGTATTCAAAGAGAGGTTCTTCGTTGGATTGTCTCTTTCCTCGATAATAGGACGGTTGGGGTTAAAACCGGGTCAGATCTTTTATCTCCCTCTTTAATCTTTGCGGAAGTTCCTCAAGGGTCAGTGTTAAGCCTTCTGTCATTTATCATTTGCATCAATGACCTACTGGATAATTTTTACAGTAGCGCTCTCCTATACGCCGATGACCTAAAAATATGGAATGTCACTGATCCCAGTGCACTGCAGACTGGTGTTGACGCGATTAAGCGTTGGTTGGATGATTGGAGTCTCCAACTAAGTGAAAATAATTGCGCACATATGTCACTCGGTGGAGACTCTGGCAATGCTCTTCTGATTCATAATGCATTCGGCACAGTAGATACCATGAAAATCGATCTGAAGTAAGATCTTGGCATCTGGTTGTCATCTAACCTTTCTTTTGCGCATCACCATGAGATGGCGGCAAGAAAAGGATTTGCCTCTCTTAGGATGATTAGGCGCACATTCTCTCGTTTAGACAAGAAAGCGTTCCAAACGCTGTACGGGGTTTATATAAGACCGCTCCTGGAGTATGCAAATCAGGTCGTGTATACCGGCCTGAAGAAAGACATCTTATCTATTGAGCGTGTCCAGCGCGTGGCTACCAAACTAGCCACGGGCTTAAGGAATGTCGCTTACGAGTCCCGACTTGAAATTCTTGAACTGTACCCACTTCAATTTCGACGACTCCGCGGTGATTTAATTTTCACACACTTTCTCGTTAAAATAGGCCCCGGTGATCAGTTCGTCACGGTGGCGAATGATGACGGTCAGTGAGGACGTAACAAGAAGTTTTTCAAGCTTCGCCCTCGGGCCTCTCATAGGCAGCATTTTTTTTCTTGCAGAGTCATCTACCTTTGGAACAGCCTCCCTCCTGAGGTCGTCATTGGCGCTTCCAGCGATTGTATTGAAATATTACTTGACTCTCATTTTCAAATAACTTCATTGTGCAAGTAATCTGACTTTGCTTCTGGTATTTACTGCGATCCGCAGGAGCGGTGCCACACTCTGTTTTCAGTGACTGCCCTTCAGATCGATAGGCGCCCGGTTGACATTGAACAAGGAAACCCGACTGGATCCGGAACCCTTGGGCCTCGAACTCGCGGACCAATCGGTGGATCGCCTGTTTACCCCAGCATCTTCATAAGCATTTTCCAGCAGCAGCATGTCTCCTACCGTTTGCACGGAGATTTGCAACAGGAACAATGGTGCTGTTGATAGACTGGTAGTTGCGTGTTGGAATCGCAACGTATTCACTCCCATTTATAGGACATGCAACTCTGCACGCATTTTCGTTGCACAGCGCACTAGGTCGTTTTCCTCAGGTACGAGTTTACCGGACGCTGAATGTAAAAAGTCTGTTGAGAGGAGAGACCGAGTATTTATTACGCGAAGTATACAGAGGGTCTGTTATAGCGCTAGAAATGACGCCGACACGCAAATTAGCTGCGGAAGCGGCAGACCGGCCGTCGACGAGCCATTAAATCGGGAGTGCGACACACTTGCGCGTTCGGGTTAGCGCCGCATTCACATGGCATGCACATAAACAATCGGACAACACGCATCACGAAAACCTTTTTAATAGCCTAGGCACAATCTGCAACTATGAGGTTTGGAACTATTTTACGCTTCATACTGCGGGAAGGTCATTGAAATCTCCAGGTCACTACACATTCTCGTATTTTGATATACAAAGTTTTATATTATGCCCGGTGTAGAAAGTTAATACCTATTCAAGGAACTAACTTTTCATCTCTGTGACGTTTTTAACATTTTTGTATATTATCTATCATTGATGATGGCCGAGCTGAGTTCTTTCGCAAACAAATACCAGCTGTAAAATACTGGGAGGAAATGGGATTGGAAAATTTGAGCCCGTTTTCCAGTGATCCGAACGCCCACCGTTTTGGGGATGCGGCAACAAGGGACATATTATCCGGTTTAGGATGGTGTTGGACAATAATGAACGTCGATTAGATAGACCATCTATTTACACTTCTCGGTTTCATAAGTGAAGTGCGAACGGACGATTGATCGTCTACAAGTGTTAGGCAGCCTGAACTTATCTAACTGTTTATGTTTGGCGCCATGCTCCTCTATATCCGTGGCGTCAGACGTTGGCATGCCTGATAGCTGATCCAGAATCCATCGGTGGTTACAAGCCCAGTTTAGATCATCCAGAAAGTTGGAGGATCATCGAAAACGGCTACATGCTGTACGGTGCACTTTCACTTTTAGAACTCAGGTCCAGTAATGCCATCCAAAATAGACATGGTGTCCTCGGTGGAGCTCAATCCGGACCGAGGTTCGAAGCCCGGCTGCGTTTCCATGAGATGTGCACAGTTCCTACAGTTTCTTCATCAAACTCAACAACTTGGTACATCTGAAAGAAGGATTGTTTGATGGCTAAAGTGTAACATACACCTTTAAAAAATTGCAAGAGGTTAGATACGATTTACTTCACTGTAACATTTCTAATTGTGCATACTGTGATAGCGCACGATGCATTCTCCAAATGATAGGATTGACTCTTTAAGTTGAATAATTTCACGATTCAGCTAACAGGTGGATGCGTACATATCGAAGCATTAAGAAGTGTACAATCTGCTAGAAGGCATCATCTTGTCGTAATCTCTGAAGGTACCGCTGTATGCTCTAGAACGCATTAAGAGTAACTTGCAGCTGTAAAGAAATCTTCCTCACGTTCAATGAAACACAGAACGGTTTCGAAGAAACCCACGTCTAAATCCCTCAGTGAACATCACACCGACTTGCTAGATAATGTTGTGGCGCGGAGAGATTCGTTGGCACATTCTACACGATATTAACCGCCGACATATGAATCACCTCCAGAACATTTCTGACGCAAACAACCTCGGTTCAGCTTCCGCAGCCTCGTTTTGCGTATACTCATTCACTTGTTTCTGTGGAACCAGTTATGTTCGCCACACGACCAGACGCCTATCTGAACGGGTCAGGAAATACCACCCAGCTTGGCCCAACAGTGGAATAACGAAATCTGCCAACAACGCCATACCATCGCACCTGGTGGATTGCAATCATTTTGTTAATGTGAAGGATGCATTTTGTCCATTCTACTGGGTTAAGGCCACCCGGTCGAGGGCAGTGAGGTGTAGGATTCTGTCCATAGCAGAAGCTATTGGAAGTCGCTCGTATGACCCACATATGTACAATCAGAAACGTTTCGTTCAGACTTGGGATCTGCCTTGGTCATCATCCCACCCTGTTAGCCTGTCAAGATTAATCGTTCAAGTGGATACTTGATGCAGTGTGGCATTGAATTGACTGATCCCACCAACCACCAGTCCCCTGTTCGCTCCTTTTATGATTACTCCGTAAGATGCGTGATATATATATGATGTATTTAGCTTGATACAGAATCCCTGAAAACGAGCTTGTTTGTTACACGATATTTCTCAGCTGTGACTCATCAGATCTTAAAAATTCTCGACTCGCGTGTCCATTTCACAATTCCAAATGCCGTAAACATGGCAGGATAGACTACATTCAAACTGTCTATCGCAGTTTGGGGACGTGTTTAGCCCAGACTCCTTCAGAAGAGTGAAATATCTCATCTAGCCTTGATTCCATTATTGTTGGTGTAACTTTTATTAAATATGTTGATTATACGCACCATGTAGCACGATCATTTACTGTTACCAGTGGTCTCAAACATTCCTCCACTGTTGAATATTTTTAAATTTCTGCTGATTAAATGAAGCGGCTGAAGTCTTTTGTCCTCTGGAAGCGTGCTAATATTTCCGTTAAAGGTAGTAATGGGTATGTTTCACATATTACTGACAACTGTGAAATTTCACTCACAGGTACACGGTCCGTCACTTATACGTGCACATTATTGTTGTTAACTCTGGCCTATCTGTTACTGGTCTTGAGTGCATGAAGATTTTGAAAGTATTTCTTGCATTGTCTATCAAATTTTCTGAAATCGGAAACTCGGTTTTTAAACTCAGTTGCCAAAGAAATATCTACAATTAAGCCTGCGCATACTAAACCTCATGAACGTGTGAAGAGGCAACGCTATCACTGAACCAAACCGGACTTTCATTTGAACCGCAGCGAGTATAGTGATTGAAATTTATAGCTTAATATTATGTTACTGTTGTTTTGCTGCATCAATAATTGCGTCGTACTTAAAACTGGTAATGTTACGATATTGTTGACTAACTTACTCTGTTTTTACTACTGCGTTAAAACCGGCCATTGGTCTAAGCCATGTAAATTTCTCATTACTATTGCGTACTAATAAGTATCCCGTAACAATATGCTGATAGCCATCGCAAAAGTGGAACACAGACAGAAAGCCTGAATAGACATTTCGTTATCGTTAGCAACCACAAGCGAGGAAAGCCGATGATTTATATTCCTATCACAACCGGAAGTAGAACTGAGTCCGCAAAATGGAAAAGCGTGTTGAATTATGAAAACGACATTGGACACTAACAAATGAATTTTCTGTTTCTCCAAGCTGATGGACCAAATACTCCTCATAATCCTTTGTCTGTCTTACCCCGGAAATCAGTAACACATTCGGTGTCAGGACGCTCAGTCGACGCTTGTTCTGTTAAATCAACAAACGTCTCGACGGTGCCTCTTGTGAACAGACCATGTCGCAGCAGGCTAATGTAGCTGCTGATATTCCGGCCCGACGTTCATTTGGGTAACGCCGCCGATATGACCTGTATGGGGGGATTTCCAGAGCTGTTTGATAAACGTTTTGTGTAGTTTCCCGACTTACTTTCCTTACTTGTTTGTTTAGTCACTTAATTTTCACTTATCACTGCCATTTCATAGACGTCTATCAGGATTGGCGGCCGTCCCATTGAGAATACTTACGGGTGTGACCGATAGTTGAAAGTATGTTTGTCAAGCTGTGCTTACGTACCGCTTCCTGTAATAGATCATGCCACATGTTGCTCTTCTGTTAATTTTAGAGTGCCCGAAGCATACCAATTAAAGGACACCGGACCCTCATTTTGGGGTCGAGACATGTAACGTCGGTTGGTTGGTGTCGATAGAAGAAAGTACATACGTACGACTTAGGGTCCAGTTGTCCGTAATTTGTCGATTGGTAAACTTCCTCCACCTAAAACTCACTCGAACGGGCTTTGATTTATGCACTGTTTCAAAGGATGTGCGGCGTTTTACTTTTCACCATGTCGTGGTCGAGGTGGAAATAACACTTTGAATCAGTTACTAATGTGAAACAGCTTTCGAACTTGGGATTGAGATCTGGTGAACTGTTTAGCAATGTTAAAATTTCCGCAGCTCCCTACTCCATTTTTCATTTCGTTATATGTCACTGAAACAGTCAGGTGCGAATCCCTCATCAGCGTAACTCAACGCTATGATGACTGTAGCGATCAAGGAAGGGAACTGAAACACCTTATTACCCCTCCATTAGTCTGGTGCATGGATATATACCACCATCCTGACGCCTGGTCACGTGCCGCATGTTTGATTCCCCCTTGTGATGTTGGTGGTACTCAACAAGACCGAAACAGCTCTCCACCATCCTGTCACTGAGACTAACTGCTTCCGGATGCCTCTCAACTTTGCCTGTGGTTCTAATGGATCTTTGTTGGCTGCCTGACCACCCTCCAACGGCCTATGAGTTAAGGAGGTGTGGTAGCTTGTGAAAACATTGTCTGAGTCAACCAAAGACAAGAGTCTGATCTGTACAGCCCGTAGGTTGGAATTTCAACCGTCATATGTTCAGCCGTATCTGGATACAATGGCCGGAGTTAGTATGAAACTTCGGATTCATTTACAAATCATGCAGCAAGTTGCCTTATTCTGTTGTACACTCAACCGTCTAGTGAACTATGGAGAAATCGTTTTTATATTGACGAGGATACCAGTTATACAAGGGTGCACTGAAGGACTGCATGCCTGAGAATACGGGATGACTATTGACTTGATATTTTGTACCCACACACTCCAAGCATATATTAAAATGAGACTCGATAACACTATTGATGATACATGTAATGGTAATGCTGCAGTATCCGACAAGAAATTTGTGAATCCTAATAATAATATATTTCTCAACGCATTTATGAGAAACACGCTCTGATATGCGCGATCATGCCAGGTAATTACGTGTGCCACCAAGCAACAAATGTATAACAAGACAGACAAGAAATCCGTCGATGAAAGTAGACGTAAACAGAATAGGAGTATTCACAGTTTACGACGTTTGATGTACACACCAGGAAAAAAGATAGTTCGCCTGTTCCACATTAATGTATCTTTTACAAGCTGAAAATATCCGTAGGGAGCAAAATCTGTCCTAAATCGGCTAATTTATGAGGGATACGGAAATATGGGGCAATATTTCGGTGCCATCTTTTAATAAGCTGAAAGTCATCAGTTTCTGAGACAAAACTGTTGACGAGCGTTGAAAAGTCTGTTTTAACCAACCGTTAACCGGTTTGTCCTTCATTTCACGCGAAGATTGGAATTATTTATGATGGGTGTTGTGATTACCATTTCGCGTTTTCCTATGAAGTCTGTGTTTATGTTCGATTAATAGTTAATCGTTCTATGTTAATAAATGAGTAATTGTTTTTTAATTTGATTTTAGGTGATGGATTATCTTCAGGGATTCAAAGATCTATTCGAGGATAAGGAATTTTCTAGCTTCCAGGAATTTCGAAGTTGTCTGGAGAAATATATGAAGGAATACAGTGTTTTGTACGTCCTGGGTTCAAGTAAAAAATCGAACAACGGACGATTGAAGTATGATAATGTGAGTGTGAGTACTACTGAGGTTACGTGGTAGATGACGTACAGGTGTACCAAGTACAAGCGACGTCTGAGTGAAAGCGGCGGACTACGATGTGTTTAGTGAGTTGAGTTCACTTACTTTCCATTGCTCAGTT